>JAVYIG010012466.1:0-53456 GCA_035222895.1 Strongylocentrotus droebachiensis | reverse complement strand
GTGCACACATAGGAACATCACTATCCTGGCTGTGTAGTAAAAGCTGTGCTTTTGATTCTCAACATTTCAAACACCACTGTCCAAAACTCAACTGATTTCACTAAAAATCGGTACTTTAGTGACAATTGATGACACCTAAATAGCAGTAAAATACATTTTTTTAACTTACTGATGTTAAAAAGAATAATTTAAAAATTCAAATTGTAAGTCTAGTGTCAAACTTTGCTTTCAGCTGCATCGACATGATTGTGTAGAGTCTATACAATATTGTGTGGTGTGTATATTTGTGTATGGGTCTAATAATACCTGCCTCACAGCAAGCATGCAGTGCTAAAGGTCAATATGCATTAGCATTGACCTCTCTATGCTTTGCTGCTGGAGTGGAGGAGGTGTGTCGTCAAGTGAAGGTGCTGGTTTTTAAGTTGATTTTTCTATCGGCCCAGTTGACCAAGGAATTAAGGTCTGTTTGCAGTATTTCCTCATCTTTGGGTGATCTTATGGTGTTGTACTTGTAGATTAAGCAATAATCCACAAAGAGTCTGCTAGGACTCTTCAGTTGTGAGAGCGTATAAATACTGTAGGAAGTCACATTAAAGGTCTAGATTTATCTAGGTTCCTAGTTTATGTTGCAAAAATATCTCTTGTGAAAATAAAAAAAATCAACCACTCATCTAGGCCATGAAGGCCTGCATGACTTTGCGGTTTGCAAAATATAAAAAGAGCTATATTACAGAAAATGTGATGCCATTGTTGAAATCTTTCTAGCTCTATAGATTTTTACAGGCTTGTTTGTGTCTGTACTCAATGAGAGGTGACAGAGATCTGTTTCACAAGATGGTCTCGGAAGTTAGATTAGAATTCTTTGCAGTAGACTCTAGACTGAAACAAAAGATGTGAAAACAAAGTTCAAAGGAAATTTGGAGAAAGTAAGGAAAAATGAGGTTGAGACGCCATGGGGTCTCCCACTAAAGGAAGGGAATAATTCAAGAGAGAAACGGATTAGAATGTTATTCTTAAATCACGTAATTCAAAAAATCAGAGAATATAGCTTTTTTAAGGGTACTCATTTTTTAATTATTAACTATTACACTTTGACTTTGTAGTTTGGTACCCTGTAATTGAACCTGTATCCCTCAATTATCATACATTGTCTTTTATGTCTTTTTGTACAGGAACATATGGAACTGTTTTCAAAGCGAAGAATCGGGAAACACAGGAGATAGTAGCCCTTAAGAGGGTTCGACTAGATGATGATGATGAGGTAGGTATAACAGCAATACCGAAGCGACAACAAAATAAAAAAAATAATAACGAAGCATCAATACTACTGAGTGATAGACCTAGATCATGGTAGCATCATTCTGATAAACGTGTAAACAATATTGGCTGTTTTGAGCCAGGGCATCATTTTACGAAACCGACACAAGTACAAGATCACCAAAGTCTTGTGCATTTCAACAGATTGTCGGCGAACTTTATCATTTAAAACTTATGGCGGTGTCGTAAAACGATGCCCTGATACCTTGATAAGGTAATCCCTTGTAGCAGCTCCTAGAAGCTATCCCAGAATGATGGTATGCTCTGGGTTAGTGTGAGGTACCATGGTAAAGAAAATAATAGCATTTTCACATATATGTATTGTACACAATAAAACGTGAGGGTGCACCATGCAAGTCAAACATGTGTTTATAGAATGTAAGACCCAGCAGGAGGATGCATTTCATGTACAACTGGTAGTACAGCCTCTCTGAATGCAGATGGGTTGGTGATTCTGGCAACGAATTGCCTTTCATACAGTAGGTTTACGATTGCACCATGTGAAAGAGAGGGGGGGGGGGGGGGGGGGGACTACACACACACTCGAGAAAGAAAGATTACCGACAGTCCTTTTCAGGACTCCCTAATTCCTCCTGCTCTCTCTCACATGGAGCAACCATAAACCTACTGTATATCTACATCACCATGCAAGCCGATACTTATAAGCAGCATCTAAATTGCCTTTCATGCTCACAGTGTTTCCTTCACTTTCTCAGGGAGTACCAAGTTCTGCGCTGAGGGAGATCTGTCTCCTGAAGGAGCTGAAACATAAGAATATTGTCCAGCTGTATGATGTCCTTCACAGCGAGAAGAAACTCACCCTCGTCTTTGAGTACTGTGATCAGGATCTCAAGAAATACTTTGATACGTGCAATGGAGAGATCGACCCTGATACTGTGAAGGTATTGATGTGGAGATGATGATGATGGAACGTTAGGTGATAGGGGTGGTGGTGGTGGTGGTGGTGGTGGTGGTGGTAGTGATGGTGATGATGATGATGATGGAGGTGGTGGTGGTGGTGGTGTGGTGGTGGTGGTGGTGGTGGTGGTGGTGGTGGTGGTGGTGGTGGTGGTGGTGGTGGTGGTGGTGGTGGTGGTGGTGGTGGTGGTGGTGGTGGTGGTGGTGGTGGTGGTGGTGGTGGTGGTGGTGGTGGTGGTGGTGGTGGTGGTGGTGGTGGTGGTGGTGATGATGATGATGATGAAGAAGCAATGAATATTGTGATGAAATGTTTATATACTCATTATGTAGGGGTGATTGTCAAAGTGGAGATGATGATGATGATAATGATGAAAATGCTGCTATATGATAGTGGTGAACTGGTGATAGATACAGGAGACATTGGAGTTGACGGTGTTGAACTGTGGATAAAAGTCATGATTGATGCTAAAGTATTGGTGGTGTTGCAAACTTGAAATGTTTTGTGACAATGATGTTGACAATGTAGGAGATGATGATGATAATGATAAAAATAACAATAATGATGATTGATTGGATAACATTACATTTATTCTTTGCTCATGTTTCGCTACTTTGTTGTGAGACAATGTATAGCCCATGAAGTTGCCATGGTAATCTACCTCTTTATGTTATTCTTCCCAACAGTCATTCATGTACCAGCTCTTGAGAGGCTTGGCGTTCTGTCACAGTCATCATGTTCTTCACCGTGATCTCAAACCTCAGAATCTCCTCATTAACAAGGTAAGTCATCATGTTCTTCACCGTGATCTCAAACCACAGAATCTCCTCATTAACAAGGTAAGTCATCATGTTCTTCACCGTGATCTCAAACCACAGAATCTCCTCATTAACAAGGTAAGTCATCATGTTCTTCACCGTGATCTCAAACCACAGAATCTCCTCATTAACAAGGTAAGTCATCATGTTCTTCACCGTGATCTCAAACCACAGAATCTCCTAATCAACAAGGTGAGTCAGGCGATACCAAGCCACATTCTCTTTCAATTAGGAATTATGACACTGTTTTTCATTGTTTATCACATCCTTGAAGATCCTTAAAGATTAAAGACAAAGTTGAGTTCTGGTCATGTGATTGCATTGTGAAAGAAACGGTGTGGAATCTATCAGAAAAGGTTGATCATCTAGTATATAAGTATTTGTGTGTATTGCAAGGTTCTGGAATCATCAAAATGATAAGAAATTTGGCCAAATCTTGGCAAAGTTACAAGCACTGTACACAGAATGATGTATATGGGACTACACGAGCACATGGCGAAAAAAACCTACCCCCCCGATTTTTACGATGTTTCATGTCATATTTAGAATATAAAGGCATTTGAATAGCCATGCTTTTCTGGGAAGATGTTTAATCTGATGTTCTTCCACCCTTGCATAATAACGATGATAACGCTCACAAATTATTTTTTACCTCTTCCCAGAACTCAACCTTCTCTTTAAGCATAAGATCAATCTTAAGATTGATTCATTACAATCAATTGTAACTTTTTACCAATTTTCCTGTTATAAACGTCCTTGGAAATCATGCGTAAGTTACTCTTAATTCGAAGAGATATGCTTGATATTTCAAAGTTACGCTTGATTTATTAATCTTACGCTTAATCGTAAATCTTTATTATTCGGCCCTTATGTCAGAGACTGCCCATGACTTACTTAGGTCTATTCGAGAAAGACACTTGTTTAGCAATGCATGACCTTCCAAAGATTGTGGAAAATATATAAGTGGAAAAAAAAATAACAACAACAAACAAACTTGCCAGGTCAGTGGGAGTTTGCTCAAACCTGTCTATAGGGACCGCCCAAGGGAAACACAAAAAGGGGCTATTGTAGACAGGTTCCTTTAGTACATGTTTCAATGGGAAACCATTTCAAGGGAAACAAAAAATGTGGTCTTTGTAGACAGGTCATCACTAAAGCAGGTTTGACCATATTTATACCCGGTGCCAGATGATAGAGTATGTAATGACTGTAATGAGCAAGGAAAGATATGGAAATGGAGCTAGTGCAGTCTTCTTGAACACATGTTTGACATACATTTATTCCATGTGCATAATCCGATTCGTTATTTAAACATATTTGTGGCTTACACCCAGTAAATAAGATTGATTGATCGATCTGTATTGAAAAACAAGTCAGAAAAAATCTTGGAACCAGCAGGACTTGAACCTGCACCAACTGCTTGCCAGGCAGCGACTCTACCACCAGGCCATCACTGGTCCATGGCACAGTCATGATGAACTAGAAACAAATACTCAAAGCTTTCCTGATTCATTCTGACTTATTAATATTCATTAGTCCACCATGTAATGCTTCTTGGGAGAAATTTCAATTATTTAAACATATTTGTGGCTTACACCCAGTAAATAAGATCGATTGATCGATCTGTATTGAAAAAAGAAAAAAAAAAATCTGATTTGTGTTTTTAATGAATGAACTATCAAGCAGGTTTTTTTGAAAAGTTTGTTGTGCTGGTTCAAAAAACATACCTACTACGTATTAAACAAACAATTAAGAGTTATGTTTTTGTCTCAAAATGCGTTTTTTATTACCATAAGAAAAAGTGGTTGTAAAATATATCATTTCACTTTGATGCTTCACCTTTTGATAAGATATTAAATAAACTCTACTAAGATCTCACTACATTTATCTCTTTTTCATGCCACACAGAATGGAGAGCTTAAGCTAGCTGATTTTGGTCTTGCCCGTGCCTTTGGCATTCCAGTGCGTTGCTACTCCGCAGAGGTCGTGACCCTTTGGTACCGCCCACCTGATGTCCTGTTTGGTGCTAAGGTCTACACCACCTCCATTGATATGTGGTCTGCTGGATGTATCTTTGCAGGTAAACAATGGTTGATTCATTATTAGTATCATTGTATATAATGCACTTCTTGGTCAAGCTCCCACATATATCAAAGAACTGTTGAATTTCAAACTTAATCAACACATTCGCAACTTGCGCAGTTCTCAAGATACTTTGTTGCTGCAGATTCCATCTATCAAAACAAAAATAACGCTAGGTGATCGAGCATTTGCTTGTGCAGCCCCAAAACTCTGGAATAACTTGCCATTTGAAGTCAGGAAATCACCATCTGTAAATATCTTTAAATCAAAACTGAAAACACATCTGTTTAATTAATTGTAAATCTAAGCATATCAGGAGCTCTTGTAGCGCAGTAGAATATATACTTAATGTTGGATAGTTTCTGCGCTCTATAAATGTATTATTATTATTATTATTGCAGGCCATCCTAGCAACAATATTTCAGTTATAAAAAAAAAAAATACATACATTACCTTTTGTTAATTCAGTTTCAGAAAAGTGCAATTATTGTTTGATAGATTTTCCTACAATTACTGACAATTTCTAAGATTAACCATTGTGTGATAGAAATAATTGACATACGTCAATACACTCGATGCTCTTATTTAAACATATTTGTGGCTTACACCCAGTAAATAAGATTGATTGATCGATCTGTATTGAAAAACAAGTCAGAAAAAATCTTGGAACCTTACGTAAGAAAACTCATTTAAAGTTTATGGAAGTGAGATCAGTGAAGCCTAAGTATTGGCCCGGGGGGTCATCAAATTTGTATAGCATTAAGCCTATAGACTCGCATGACAAGCTTGCGTTTTCTACAAGTTAAACCTTTTGCAAATCTTGTTTGATTCCATTTTTCCCCAGTATATATTGTGCAATCGCAAACAATAGCCAGTTCAGGTATCAACAGATAATTGTTGACTGATACACCTGCAGTTCCTGTATTATAGGAGAGACCAAATAGACCAATCAAATTGGTTCGCTGCTGCTCAGATGATGTAATGTAATCTATCAAAAACAAAAGTAACTAATCATTTCTAACATGTAAAATGGGAAATTTGTGAAATGCACAAGGTAATGGTATAGAAGTGTACACAACAGGAAAAAGCCGACATTGCATGACATAAAAGCAACTAGATTTAAAAGCTAAACTGACCCTATCAGAATAATAAAATAGAAAAATATGAAATAAAGAAAATGAAACAAAAATAAGGAAACAGCACTAGGGTCCCGACTTACATAGAGTTGATATCAATCACAACTATGTACATAAGAGATAGGAGACTCCAAACTTGCGATTGATTGGAGGACTTGCGATTGACTTGGATCAGTCGCAACTCATTGTAAGACAGGCCCTGGTGTTACAGCACTGTATCCCTATGTGCACTCAGTTGTACCTTTGCTGCTGATCCATTCCTGCTCCATTACTTGCTGTATCTTTCTCTTTCTTCAGAGATGGCCAATGCGGGTCGTCCTCTGTTCCCTGGTAATGACGTTGAGGATCAGCTCAAGAGAATCTTCAAGCTCCTCGGGACACCCACAGAGGATACATGGCCAGGAATATCAAAACTCCCAGATTTCAAGGTAAGCAATTTACCCAGCCTACCTACCCCCTCATCCTTCTTTCAGATGAGGACAATTCAACATACAGCTATGCAAAAAACATAAATGTAGATATCATAATTGTTTCACTTATTTCTCATCTGTAAGTCTCGTAGTATATCAGAGCATCGTCCTGAGAGCAAACACAGAGAGAAATAATTAATGAGCAAATACAATTTTGAGAGTTTGAGGGCACCTGTTTATTATTGCCTCTTTGTGAAACTTGCATCAGGCAGACATTAAATGCAATTTGTCAGCAATATTATACTTTGGGATATACTTTTAGGATATTAGGAATTAATGAATGCATTCCATTGAATGTAAGAAAGAATGTTTTTCACTATTTATCAAGGCTTATTTGGTTATTGGATATAACCCATTTCTAATGTTTTCTCTCTCTCTCGTAGCCGTACCCTATCTATCCTGTGACCACACCCCTGGCCTCTGTCGTACCAAGTCTATCAGCAACAGGAAGAGATCTCTTGCAGGTAAGATGAGATTATCAACTAGATTGCATTAATTTCCTTGAAATGGTACAGCGCCACAATGGCAGCCATGCTAAAGGGAGGGTAATAATTGTGGAGCTCCAGGAGGGTCAAGTCTGACAGACATGAAACCCACTACTATTATTATCAAATCAGAAACTTTAGAACTCTCTCATTCCTATAGACTTATGGCAGGAATCACTCTTTTACTGTGGGCAATTTGTACATAATTCCCATAGACTACAGACATTGATTGGTTTCTGTCTTTAACCCATTAGCAACTACGGTAGACATTTTGTAAAAATTGCCTATTACTCACTGAAAGAACTTGCAATATTTCTCTCTTTTTGACATTTTTCTGAAGAATATGAAACTTGCGCTATTTTTCTATGCTGAATCCTAATGTAGACATCGTAAGGATTACGCACGTATAACATTATAACGGTAGAGCCTAGAACGGATACTATAGTGCGTTGAAAACGGACGAAAACGGACGGGCGGTTTCGGGCGGTTCAGTGAGTAAAAGGAGGGGCGGTTTTGGGCGGTTTAGTTGCTATTGGGTTAAGCAAATGGCAATGACGGAATTCAGTAGTAAAGGGGTTAGGGTAAGTCATCTAAAATGGGATGAATCTATGTTCAAAGTTCAGACTTCTCTTCTATCCAGCATTTGTGTCCGATGAGTGCAAGAGGAAAGTTTCATTATATGTCTTATTTAAACTTGAAGGCACGGTATTCCACTGACACTACTTTAGATTGACGTATACTGCCATCTGCTGCTCACAATGCCCCAATGTGTTGACAGCCATATCCCACAATGCATCACTAACTGATGCTTGGGCAGAAGACCTGGAAATTGCTCTATGTAGCCTTTCACGGAAAGATGGCGCAATTGAAAATACATTACAGTATTGGTATCAATGTTGTTAAAATACCCTGCTGTAAAAGCTTTCTTCAGTTCTGGGGCAAGTTTCATAACAATTTTTATCAATAACAAATGCTAAATTTCTGTGACAAATTTGCTCTCAGCCAAACAGATGCCATGGTTTAAGTAGCTTGTAACTTGTTTGATGAAACAGGGTCCAGAAACCACACATTCAGTATATACCATCCTATGCACAACATTGGATTTCACTTTGTCTCTTGTTTTTTATTTCCTTTGCCCAGCGCCTGATGATGTGTAATCCAGCCCTAAGGATGTCAGCGGAAGAGGGACTCATGCATCAATACTTTGCGGATCTCAACTCTGTTGTCAACTAGAGAGGGCAGTATTTTTATTGTGCAACTCGTAAATCATTTAATGTTATTCTCAAGAAGCAGCCAGTAAGAGAGTTTATGAGATTAAGAACTAAGAATATCCTATCAAAAACAAATTTAGCAGTTAGTAATACAGTCAAACCTGCTTTAGTGACCACCTGTCTACAAAGACCACATTTTTTGTTTCCCTTGAAAATGGTTTCTCATTGAAACATGTACTAAAGGAACCTATCTACAAAGACCACATTTTGTGTTTCCATTGGGCGGTCGCTGTAGACAGGTTTGACTGTAATACTCAAAATGTGAAAAAATTGAAGTTGAAAGTAAGGGACAGCATGGTTTATGTATAAAAGATTAATCATATGTATTATTGTAAGGTGCGTCAATTTTTGAACTTTCCTGCCCAAACTATTGATGCACCCTATAATTAAATATTTGTGAGTAAAAGAGATGTCACAATGTCATATAATGATGGTATACTTGAGATATTCAAGATTTTGAAAAGGAGAATTTTACTATTTAACTATAAAGATGCAGGAAACCCTATTGTGCTTTAGTTTTTAATGTATTTATTATAAGAAGGGAGGTAACACACTGGCTCCAGAGGGCTCTAAACTTTCGGGTCACCAGAAGAAGACCTCGCAGGAGACCCAGGGAAACTTGGAGGAAAACCATCAAAGAAGATGCAAAAAACATTGGGTATCAGTCATATGGATCCCACAGACAGAAAAGCTTGGAAAGCAGCTATTAAGGAAATGAAATGTCCAACCCCACAAAGTGGGACAAAGGGACTCTAAAGGCTGATGATGATGATGTGACTTTTGTTGAAGGCAGATTCCTTTAAAATGCTGAATTTAAAGATTGAAATTTTGTGGATCCTACAAAACTTATCCAGTGAACCCGAACATGAACACCATCAAAATTTTCCCATCAAACTTCATGAAGTGAGTGAACCAGAAGGTTTAAAACACACATATTTAAACTCTCTCTGACTCTCAAATTGAAAGTTTTTTGACGATCGGTTAATTCATCATACATTCCTGGGGGGTGTTTCACAAGGACTAAGATCGACCTTAACTGGAGTTGAACTAGTTGCTCTCACCGTTGGTCTCTCAAGGGACATCACAAATCTACAGAATTTAATTTTGTTACAGTTCATTGTTGAAGAAAAAAATGTGGATTTGTAACCACGATTTGTACGTCCCTTGAGAGACCAATGCCAGGAATGGTGAGAGCAACCAGTGACATGAACGGCCTGCCATCGTTCAAGTCCAAGTTAAGTCGATCTTAGTCTTTGTGAAACACTCCCCTGCTGTTCAGTTGAATATGGACGTAAGCAAGTGGCAAGATTAGACAGATGTATTAAAGTGTCGTGTGTATCTTTGTTGTGGTTTTGTGAATTTGATCTTAAATGTATGGTGACGTCCTATTTCAAACCAGCACATTGTTGAGCATTAGTTGTTGTTCTTAGGGTTGTTGTCCTCATTGGGGTCACTTATGTCTTTAGGGAGTAAGAGTGGGTTTATAAGTGGGGGAAAAGACATTTGATTGTATGTACTACATTCAAGTAGATGTCTTTAATTGATCTGTAAAGCGCTTAGTACACAGTCGATGTATAAAGAGCAATATAAATCCAGAATATTATCAATATTATGAGATAAACTTGGTTAGGGGAGAGGTGGTAGTGACACTGACCAAGATTTTTATGTTAGGGGTCACAGCCTTTTCAGGAGTGGCCAGAAGGACCACAGGGTCAATAAGATAATGAACTGCTTGCCTGAACTCTGATGTAGTATTGTGGTTGTTATACTTTGTTTTGGTGGTACTATTTTGTTGTTGTAATTCACTGGAAATTTGATGTTTTTCTTTTGAGTATTTGTATTTCCTGAACTTTATTGAAGGCATTTAATGTTTTGCCTGATCATAACTACAATCAGTGTTCAGTGTTACAGAGCAGATGATAACATATATGGCACTTTGGGCCTGACTTATAAGATATCATTGTTTTGAGAAGTCATTTTGTATTTTATGTTGTGAATGATGCACTTTGCCCAGTATGTAAAATATATCAGTGAAAAATATATGAAGGAGACTATGTCTGTGCACCGAATATATCATTTCAATTTGACTAGAATTTTCTTTGTATTCCCCTTATGTTTGATCTCATCTTATCCCTTACGTTCTAGAGAGTAAGTGTGCATCTAATTTTGTCAAAATTTGAGCAAGAGCAAAGTCATTTTCACTGGAAAATGCTGTGATGTCATTTTGTTATATGGTACAAAACAAAATTAACAAAGAACATCCCTATGAGAAAACAATGTTCTTAACAATAATATTTGAATGTGATTTTGAGTTAATTAAACTGAATCCTTTGATTGAGCCGCAATGGGGACTACAACTCTTTCTATTAACAATCTTTGTTTTATGTCTATATGTATGCCCTCTTTTGGCGAATCCATTTTCATTTGCAATGTTATTGTCATATACATGGATCTCTGTATAATTATGATCTATATGTTCCATTGTCTATTTCGATTATGAAATGAATGCTGTTGCAATGGCATTTGGATATTTAAGCATAAGATTTCTAACAAATACAAGTTAAGGGCATTTTGTGTTTTAAAAAATACCTTGGACTTTACAACTATTTAAAATAATTTAGAGGAGAGATAGGAAGATAATGTATAAAACAAGAAATGTATTTATATTACATCAGGAATCTGCTGTAAGCGTCCATGCTATTCCACACTGTTATAGTATTTTAAACAGAATAGATAAGGATATTGTTGTATGAACATGATCGCAAAGATAATATCAGAATTCTACTTGAGGGCTATATTTCCCTATCGTATGTCCAATAGAAATCCTGCTATGATTATGCAATACATCATTATAATGTGGCATTTTACAATAGATGACGGACGAAGCCATTGAAAATGCCTTGGGGTGATTCATCGAAAGTCTTTGGGATCGTGTATATGAGAATACACCAGCCAAGGGAATGATGTCTCTGTGTAACCTTATGATTCTTGTAAGAAACTAAAGGGAATGGTTTTATCCGCTATGTTTTGAGTGTATTTATGTGAATAGAATATACAAGGGCCAGCCAGACATGGCTGTTGATTGTTTTGTTGTTTGTTGCTATTAAATATTAAGTCCTCTGTGAAATTTTAACAGATAATATCTGGATACAGTGCTTGTTTGTTCGTTTATTTATTTATTTATTAAAAATACAATGAGGTATGAAGAAATCAAAGGTGGAAGTCTAGTCCCATGTCAAGTTGTTCATAATCAACTATTACTACAGGATGCCAGTTTTCAGGCTATAGCCTGATTTGAGGCCCTGACATCTTTCGATATCAGGCTTTATCAGGCTTCATATTGTACAAGATATGAGGCTCCAACATGTGCAACTTTGCAGGCTCATCTGGAGAAACCAACTGGTATCCCTGTAACTAACCTGTTGACTTCAAATTACAAGGTTCTTTGGATATATTAGGTTGGGTGGGGTGCTTTGGGCTTCTTTCATACATTTTCTACATGTTTCTTGCTTGAATTTATTAATAATCAAAACACATTTTTGGGGAGGAGGGAGGGGGGGGGGGGGAGTTGAGCACCAAGCCCCCTTTTACCTCCCATAGAATCGACCCGTTCAAATTGCCTATTTGACACCCATCAGTAATTTATATAACAATAGCAAATAAACTTGTACACCCGTAAAAAAGCATGTTCCAGGCAAATAAAAACATGAATAATTAATATAACATAACAGTACAATAAACTTACGCAACAATGAAATCAAACAACATTATGTCGCAATTTGAATTAAAAAACATAGCATGATTTAATTGTTGTAGTAGGTGAAAATCCTGATACCAATTGATCTCTGACAGAGTTTCTGTTCATCGATAAGGATAATTCTTTTCAAAGAGTGTACGATTTTATTATTTTATTGTGAGAATATTAATTACCGATTTCTTTATAAGTTGTAGCTCACTGATATACTGCTCAATATAATGCACCTCTTGTTGTTTTGATGTTATGCACGAACGGTACACCAGTCCGAAGTCCATACGAGGCATGGACCTAATATTCCATGATACGAGGCATGGACACCAAAAGGGGCGTGTACGAATAGGCAGAAACAGAAGATTATCTATGATCAACGGATTAGGTATTCTAATGTGAAACGTACAACTGTTAAAATGGTCACTTCTGTACATTTTGTCTGGATGCATCCATAAAGCGTTTCTCTCCTCATTTAGCACTTGCTTACATTCATGTACAGACAGATAAGATAATTTGCTTCGTTTTTGCAGCTACGAAATTAGCCATCGTAGTATACTTCAATGGATCTATTTTTTTCCCCGTGCCAATCTGTTGTACCAACATCCCAAAATAATATGTTAACCAAACATGACGTAGAGTATAGTACTACATCCTCGCTGTGTAGAATCCTTTGTTCTCATTTTCGGCGCACAAAACAAAGTTCATAAATCTGGTACAAGCCTATGACAATCACCTACCGGCGAACTTGCTCCGAAATCGACTTGGTTGCATCTGGAAAATCACTTTGTCTCCTTCAAAGACTAGTTGACATTGGGATCACATTAGAGACGTCACTGGTCCGTCCCTAAGGGGTCTCCCAGCTCAACTCCCCCATCAAACAGAATCATCACCACCATTCTACAAGAATATATAGTTAAGAATATATTCTTGAACGAAAGGAAGTTTGTTGAGGTTTTTCTTGCTGAGTAGATTCTTACCGGAATCTTTAATGATTGTATTGTTGATGTAGAGAGTGAAGAGGAAGGAAGATGTCTGAGACCAGTATGGATTCAAACAACGGAGCAGTCCTAGATCCAAGGATTAAGGTAAGTTATTTATCTTCATCTTTAATATATCTTTCGAATAATAATGGGCTATATCATATCATATTATTGATATACTATTTTGTATAATTTACGTTTATAAATTATAGGGGGGGGGGGGGGTGCAATCTACAAGCCTTGCTTTTCATCAGTCCCCTCCACGACCAATCTTTTGTATATGCCTGCTGTGCAATGTCGATCAATTACAAATATATAATTGTTACATTTCATTGTTTTACTATGTACAATCAACAATGCAATCACATGTACTTTATTTTATTTTGTTGGAAATGGAAATAAATGAAATGAAAAATGAACGAAATGAAGGTGCATCTCTAAAGACTCAAGCTTCTTGGCGATGTCTTTTATTATGTAGATAACCCGCCCCCATTTCTTTCTTATAAGGTTAACCATTCATTTGTATCTTATATTATGGCGACATCGTAGACATGCAGTAATACGTTAATATGTAACATTCCTGGTTATTTTCATCTTCACTCTATAACACTCAATTATCTATGTTACAATATAATTTTTTAAATTTGTTAACCAATGTATATACAAAAAAGAAAAGAACAGAGAATGATCTTATTTGTGTGGATTTAAATCAATAACATTTGAATTGAATTGAATTAAATCTTTTGAAAATTACGGGGGAGGGGGGGGGGGGGGTTGAACTTTCATAAGTGTCAACATGTTCTGCAATATATTTTATGCTTTGATATGCTTTTTTGTCTTTCTCTATCTCACAAGCCCTTCTCTATCTTTCTCCCCTTTCTTTGTTTCTAAATTCCATATCATTCCCTTCATGAGTATAATTTGCTTACATTTAAACGTATTTCCAATATAAGTAACGTTTTTTTTTAATTATTATTATTATGATGACCTCATCAATGTCTGTTACATATTTTAATGCTATGCATTTCGCGTGAAAGAATAATGTTAACGTATGATGTGCATTTAATGAAAGCAGATTAAAAATAGAAAGAATAGTTCATACGTGAATACTCAAAATAAGTGGACCATCGTATAGTTCTTACAGGGCCTCATGGAAGACCAACTTTTTGTTGAATGGGCTACCCTGGTGAAATATAAATAAATAAATAAAAATAAAATAAAAATAAATAAATAGTGCACTTGATTTTCCTTATGTTTTACATTACTTCGCGGATAACGTGGTCCCGGAACTTGAAAACCAATTAGGCTAATTGTACACGCAGTGTTAAGAGGAAGGTGGTAAGAGCAATACTTCCTATATACAAGATTCATTGACCCGCTATTTCCTTGCAACTTTACACTTCATTCTAGTGCGTGACACTGAACATACTGTTTTGTCTACGATGTCGCCATAATATAAAATAAAAATTAGCATGTACTTCAACAGGGGGAGGGGGGGGGGGGGGGCAACGGCAATCACAGATAAGAAAAGAAGGAAAAAAGACCGCTATCATTAACATAATGAAATATTTTATAAATTGTACGTAACATACTTTCATCTACATGAACATGCATATACTGTAGGAATTGAGATTATATTAAAACAAAATAAATCAAAATGTAAATGCCTTAAAGGTACTATGTCCCATTTGCAGGCAAAAAAAATGAAAAAGTTAAATTCCAACTGCATTTGAAAGATAATACTAATTTAGAACTTCCCTAACAAAAGTGGGACTTGAAAATGTCTTCAAGTGGGAAAATAACGACTATTAGATGTCAAATTGACTTTAGGGCTATAGAGCCCAAAAGTAATAGTCTTGATTGTCAGACAATTGTACCGAATGGTCATACGTTTTATGCTGCGCAAAGATTCAATCAGTTTAATCTTGGCCATCACAAGAAGTGGGTTATTGATGTAGACAAATGCTCATGTACCCTTTACAACTCTTTTCATGTATGTTATTACCATTTAGAAAAAAAGCCAGTTAGTCACTCAATAGTGTCTGACAGTGAAGTCTAGCAAGTAAACGGTTTTCCTTGCATAATTTGAATATGAGGACACTGCTAACGTTTAAATTTCACAGATAGGACATACATGACATATTCATAATTCCTGCAAAGTTCTACAGAATTTGAGGTTGGCTGCAAAAGGGACATAGTACCTTTAATATCAAATGGTAGATATACTGGTGAAAATTAACAAGGAATTGTAAGAAAAGATTGTATTGCCACAAGTGCAGATTTGCTTAATTGCTTGATAAATTGATGGCATGGAACGTACCATACAGAGATGTCCACAAGCCTTTTTATGAAATGGTCACGTAGCTATCTTAGCAATGTCACTTACATAACGTTAAACTTTTATTACCCAAACATGATACTCGTTTGTTTGAAATCTAGAGGTTCGTATCACCGAAATAAAAGCAGAAAGGGTATCATAGGTGTCATTAAGTAATGACCTTTGAAATCTGAACACATCTTCTAGGAGCTGAAATAGTTTATCAGTTTCTTGCTGCGTCAACATAATACTAGATATGTGGGACTAAAGGAACGAAGGTCAGATTTGCATAGACAACGAAGGTTAATTCAATATTTGCTAAGGAGTTGCTGAAACTGAAGAAGTGTAATGTTTGTATATTTTGTTGGTGTACACAAAAGGGCAATCAAGGGGTCAAAGGCTTTAAGATTACTGTAATAAACCTTATAGGCCTAGAGGTGTACAATACCAATCATGTTATACACCTATGTTATTCATGAGAAATTTATGTTTTTTTCTCATATTTGGCATGACAGTTTGCCGTCGTGTTTAACACTCATCCCATATCTCATTCTAGCTCTAGTGATGCAAACAAACTGAGATACTTTAATGTTAATGAAATATAAACAAAGAAAATGTGTGCCCCTACCCTTACAAAAACCCGCATCCGTCCTTTCCCTTTAATGAATATGATGTAAAATGATAGTATTGAAATAAAAGTTAGGTTTGATAGCTGCTTTACACCTTGATGAGGACATGTTTTAAAATTAACGTATAGTTGATAGGATTTCCGGGTCAGTTCGTGCTCTGTTATTTAAACCAGTACATCAACGGTTTTGGAGGGGGTTTAGGGCTCAACGCCCTACCCAATAAATATTCAACACCCCAAAAATTGACCAATCACGAATGTCAGCGAGGCGAGAACATGCATGAAGCCCCCTCCCATTTGTTCTTCTAGAACCGGGACTGTATGTACGCGTACACCACCATGTCGATATAAATGTTATCTTATCAAAAGAGAGGTAAAATTCACTGGTTTATTATTTGCAGATACTCGGTTGAAAGCCGGTGGCTACATACACTATGGCCTGAATTCACAAAGGAGATTTGTCGACAAACCTAGGTACAAACCTTGGTTTGAAACGCGTCGAAACGCGTCATAATGACCTAGGTTTGTCGACAAACCTCCTTTGTGAATTCGTACAAGTACAAGTACAACGTTCTTCATAAATTATGCTTAAAGCTGCATCCAATTCAAAAAGCATTTTTTTAACCTCTGATAGAATCCTCTTTGTATTAATCATTAACTCAAATCAAAATCTTATAATACTCATTATGTATGCTTCGTATTTATTAAGTTGATATATCAAATGTAATTTCAATATTTAGCTCCTCTTATTTCATCTATAGCTAGGAATATCCATAACTCCTAAGCTTTCACTATGTTGTACAAATTAGTTAATTTTTGTTGATGTTATATAACATTATTCACTGTATATCTACATGTATGTACTTTTAATGCCCTGTATTTTCCAGTAAAATGGGATTGTCCTGGGCTATTGTTTTCCTTTGTTGTGCAAGTTTGAACAATAAGTGATGTTAAAAAAAAAAAAAAAAAAAAATCATGACCGAGCACATAATACAATATTTATGAATTTTCATTATAAAGGGACATTAAATTTTGCAATTCTAAATGAAGTATGACGCGATTTGTACTTGAACCGATATCATTTTTTCTTTATGCTGCCAAAATGAGTATAATTATGTTAGCCGAGTGTCATCACAATCAGGGAAAAGGACGATATTTCAAAGATCAATTGCTTAACAAATATGGACTTTCACGCTGTCACCTAATTTAGGCCTGTACTATCTATGATCAAATATAAATGATAAGGGCAATAATATTGATAAATGCTCTCTTCCTTCCATTCAGGCTATTACCTAAACAGATTAGAGTACACGCTGATCGTTACCTTGGCATGAATATTCATTTAATAATGTACACTGTGATTGTTCAGAAGCAGAATATCTCGGAACACTGGCGCAGAAATGGAGGGGCGGGGGGCTATGTGACCCTTTCATATAAAAAAATATAAAAAAACGAATAAAATAGAAAGAGAGATGGAAAGAAGTGGGGGAAGAGGAATGGTACCGTGTGCGACTGAATAAGGATCCTCCCTCCCACACCGTACCCTACTCAGTCGCTTTGGTCCGTCTCATTTCACTCATCATTCCCCCTTTTCTAACTCAAGGGGGCGTTCCCCCTCAACCCTAAACCATTGAAATAATATTCAATTGCGTTGTGACTCTAATGAAAACATTTCCTATTGTCTGTCTGGTTCGGAAACGCTTCATGAACTCACAGATTTGATGATAATATACTCTCTAAAAGTATTTTATATTCATCAGACAACTCTTTCTATGAATGTGATTGTATGTGTTTAAAGTAATACAATGTGCCTTTAAAGAGAAGGTTGAGTTCTGGGGAGAGGTGAAAAATAATTTGTTAGCGTTATCATTGTTATTATACAAGTGTGGGAGAACATCAGAGAACAAAAATGTTCCCTGAAAAGCCTGGCTCTTCAAATGCTTTCATATTCTAAAATGACAAGTAACAGCTCATAAATTAGGCCCGATTTTTATGCCACAAGTTTGTGTAGTCCCATATACATCTTTCTGTGTACAGTGCTTGTGACTTTACCAATTAGACTGGGCCGAATTTCTTATCTTTTGATGACTCCAGAACCAAGTTGCAGTACACACCAATACTTACACTGTATATCCTACATGATCGGTTCCACACCGTTTCTTCCACAATGCAATCACATAACCAGAACTCAACTTTATCTTTAAATAAAGATTACCTCCGATTTTACTTCCCTTTATACAGGATGAGCTTGAACTATTGAATACAGCTTCTGCGGAAATCAACCGGCTAGAAAAACAATTAGATGTAAGTATATTATGGTATGCATTAGGTTTACTGGTTTACGTCCAAACTATTTAAACGTTATGCGGATATTTTGTTTTATGATCTTTTTTTGTAATCGTCTTGGTGCGCTATTTATCTTTTTGAGGAGTTGCATGTATACTATACATCTAAGTCTTAAAAAATAGTAAGCAATTCTGTCAAGTTTGTATAAGATATATTTATTTCTCAATGTATTTGATTAAGAAAGAAAACTAATTAAAAATCATAATAATACGAGTTCGAATTTTCATCTATTTCAATTTTGATAATCTTTGGGAACTGAATGTGAATGCACTTCTTTGATATAGTAAGAAGGTTTGGCATTGAGGAGACGCAATGACTCAGTGGTAGAGCAGTGGTCTAGTAACCGGGAGGTCCCGGATTCGAACCAAGTCAATTCGCTCGTGCCACTTGGGGCGCGTTCATGCTTGATTTTGAAGGTAGAATGAGCGATCTGAAACGCTCATCGTAAACGCTCATCGTGATCGCAGTTCCACGGTGTAGCTGTTCATGCTTACTTCTCTGGCTCATCCAGGCAATTCTCCTTGTGTGGCATTGTGTGACCTTCACTGTGCATGCTACGTAGACCCACTAGAGGTCAGTACGTTGACCCCATTTAAACGCGTTTACAATTGTAAACGCATCTTTTTGTGAGTTTACGATCGGCGTTCGTGATCGCCGTTTTTCGGTGATTCTACAAAAGTGAGCATGAACGCAAGCGTGTTTTAAACTAAACACGTAACAGATGCCTGATTCTGGCAGTCAAAATCAAGCATGAACGCGGCCAAAATCAAGCATGAACGCGGCCTTGGTAAGGCATTAATCCTCATTACCAAGTCCCCCGTAGAGGACTTAAAGCCGTTGGTCTCATGGTTGTTTACATCAAAGCATATGAAGGCTCTCAGGTGAAACAACCATCATCAAACATTAACATTAACATTAACATTCAATTAACTCAA
Organism: Strongylocentrotus droebachiensis; assembly: GCA_035222895.1. NCBI lineage: Eukaryota > Metazoa > Echinodermata > Echinoidea > Camarodonta > Strongylocentrotidae > Strongylocentrotus > Strongylocentrotus droebachiensis. Next base: position 34,007 of record JAVYIG010012466.1, on the reverse strand, counting down.
CTAATGTTGTTTTTCTGTGGTAGGAATCCCGGCAAGCATTTCGTCAGACTTTAACGGAATCAACCCAAAGCCTGAATGAGAAGATCAAGAAATGTCGCAAGTCAGCCCAGAAGGCTCAGGGTTACTATGCAGCCAAGGAGGAAGCTAGGAAAGTGAGTAGAAAGTTCCTAGAGAAAACAATATTCATTATGCTCTATGACTATTAGTCCAGAATCTGGCCTATTTAATTTAGACCTCCACCACACCAACGCAATATGCGACCTCCCCCTATACTTACTTGCTGCCAGCCGAAGATGGCGTGGTCATTACATTAGAACGCTCTGCGAAATAAAGCTTACATGCTGAGACTGGGCTGGTGAGCGTGTATGAGTTCGTTGATAACGCCATCTTCGGCGACTTGAATCAATTGTAGGGAATATAATACGAAGAACTGGCCAGATTGTGGACTATATGACTATCTGCACGTTGATCCTTTGAATGAGCGAGCGAGATAGAGAGAAAAGGTCTACTGATAGGCAGAGAAACAAATAGCATGATATTAAGATAATATAGTAAGAGAATGAGAAAACAGAGGGGGAGGGAGGGATGAAGGGAGGGAGGGAAATAGAGTGTGTGAGAGAGAGAGAGAGAGAGAGAGAAAGAGAGAGAGAGAGAGAGAGAGGGGGGGGGGGGGGAGTGGAGAGGGGTGTATAAAATAATCAATAGAAGAAATGACATTTCCTTGGGTCGACATTCGCACTTACATTATTTGTCAGTATACTCTTCCACTTTGTCTCCACTTGTTTTTGTATTTTCCCCTCTATTATATATTTTGCATACTTACAACTCTTCCCCTCCCATCCCGTTTTCTAAGCTTTGGTTTTACTCATTCCTGTTTATCACCTCTCACCCCTCTCCCTTAACTTACACAGGCTCAGGAGCTTGCCCAAGAGGCGGCCCTTCGCTATCAGCGAAGCTCAGGGATGTATTCTGCAGCACGAGAAACCATAGGAATCGCTGAAGAGGCGGCTCTGACGTCCAAGAAACGACTGATGCAGGATTCAAGAAGAAGATTTGATTCGGCTCTTCAAGAGATGCTTAATCTATCCACAGAAAAGGTATGTTAAAGTTCCACTGCACTACTTGCGCCCTCTATTATAACAAACAATGCCTAATCGGTGACCATTGGTCCCTCATGATCCTCTTTTTCTTATGTTAATTGAGAGCTGATTTGATGAGATAACCACCTGTCCAGTGACCTTGCAGGGTGGTCTAATCCTTCATGTACACTAATACAGATGGGCTTTAACATAATAAACAATGCTTGCAGACAGTCTCGAAGTTTATGTCCACTGCACACGAGGCTTTATGGCCTGACGTAGGAATGTGATAGCGTTAAAATGTTGCAGAAAAAACAGAACGAACAATGCGTTGAAGTATGCGCTAAAAGCATTCACATCATTGATTGGCGCGTTTATACAATGGCCCAATCGAAACAACTCCTCGTGCATATTGGCTTGATGGGTCAGTAAAACACTATATAGTTTTGCCTTGCTTGACACTTGCGGTCTGAAACGAGCCATCTTTCTCTACAGTTGTATTTCGGGTTTAATGTCCAGTCTTACAACGATGGGTTCTCGGGGGTTGATCAATAGACCTACTTGATATTGATACTCAAAACTGTCTATATGATTCAACAATACTATGTTTCCCAACTGCCTCCCAATTTTTCTGCGAGATATGACGAGATGACTCGTATTCTAGGTCGGTACAGACTCGTACCGCATTCGGCATAGTGTAGTATTTGCTAATGACTCAAGGAGGGGGGGGGGGGTATATTTCATGTATATAATGGGAATATAGAATACCCAAGGTAGCCTGATTACTTTAACAGGTGCCCGTCTAATTCACCAGGATCGAGAGGGACAAATTTGGGTAAAACACCTCATCCAAGGATGTAAAATAGGAGCGAAGAACGTACCCAGATCCTTTTGTTTGAGTGTCAAGAGCCTTCACCAAGTATACTATTTAGACTTGATGTAATGTTATTGTCATGACATTGACATGAAATACAAAATAAACATATTGTCAAGATAATATTCTTTGTTATTCCCTATTTTGAAGCTCAATGCCGCTGAGCGAGAGAAGCGAGAGAGCCAACACGAACACGAGAAGCGATCCAAACATTACATCACGACTCAACAACAAGTGGACAAGCTTGCAAAGAAGTTCAAGAGATCCATCGGCAAATCAGCGTGAGTAATCACTGTCACGTGGCGGATCCAAAGCAGAGAAACGGGGGGGGGGGGGGGGGGGGGAGGGGGTAGGGATCCTTGGAGGCGTAAAAGGGAGGGTAGAGGTGAATACCCCTGCTTGATCCGTAGCATAATGTGAAAATGCAACAAAAAACATTCAATGATTCAGTTCCTACAGCTGTTGCTTTCAAACCGGGGACGGGGGAAGGGGCTCGAGTATTTACCGTATCCTGGATTCCCCATATCTGTCTATGGTATGTTTTGCATTAAGATGCGTTGGGGTTTTGGGCGTATGTAAAGATTTCCCTGCTCAAAGACCACTGCTCTGACTCTTACATTTCCCACCAACAGCGACTACTACGATCTTAAGAAGTCCTTTTTCTACGAGCTAAACGACCTGAAGATACGAACAGAAGCCTTACAGGGCGCCCTCACCGAGAGCAAGGCCAAGTATCGAGGAGCTCTCAAGCACTTGGAACAGATCTCAGACGATATTCATCAGTCTCGTCAAGTAGCCGTTATCTTGGCTGGAAGTCGCCAGAGTGGAGTCGGTGCTGAGACAGAAAGCGATTCGGAACACGGGAAACTTGACATCACATTCCATATTGGTGAGTCGGGTCTGTTAGTCTGTTACCTTTACCATAATCATGTACCCGTAGTAGGTCCCTGCCCTAATTCATACCCTCGACTGTCACCGGTGCGACTGTACAGTATACTACTTCACGTTGGTCCATGGGAGACTACCCAATAAGCCACTTTGGAGATACTAGATAAAGATAAATGTCATTTGTATACACCCATCGATCATTTATTATCCCCGGTATATTTTATGGTACACAGGTGGAAGTATTCTTTTCAAGAGGGCACACAGAATGCGTTCATGAAGCACCTCCATTACTTTGGTAGGGGTTATTCTAATTTGCACTAAGTGGGAACTCTCTATGTGTGAAAGATTAGTGGATATTTGATTCATTTATTTGGTTCATTCTCAGCTAAAATACGCCTCTGGTCTATATTACTATCAGTGCTCTATCACTATAAAGACCAAAGCTTTAAGTCAACATTCAAAATGGCTGAGAAGGGACTACATTTTCAAAATGGTAGATTAACTCTTTTAACATGAAAATATATTGTGAATGAAGAAAGCAGTAAGGTTGGTCTATAAAATGAGGATGATATTCGAGACAAAAAAAATGTGGAAGGAGGAGTGTCATCATGACGCCAAAGTCAGTGACCTCTCGTGAAAAGGAAACTGCTGACTTTTATTAAAATTAATGATGATAATGAAAATACTGGATTATGGTTTTTGACCCATCTTTTTAAAAGTGCATATCTGCCATTCTGAAATTGCTGTCACTGTCTTCTCTTCTAAATGGTTAGTCAAGTGTTTAGAGTGAAGCTCTAATATCTACCTTTAAACTATGATGGATACACTTGTAGTCTTTTCAAGTTGTGGGTTTTTTCAGGGGAGATATACCGAGTTCAGAAAAAACCCATCCGCTCCGAGTCTGTTAAGCGGGACTGCAGTACTTACTTGCGCCCTCTATGTAGCAAACAATGCCTTATGCTATGGTCACATTACCCAAAAGTAGCCTGCTCGGCGGCCGAGCAGCGAGTTTTTAACCAATTCTGCCCGGCGGCTGCCGGTCACCGAGCGGCGGCGGCCCAGGCACCGTTTATTTTTAGGGCATCGCTCGGTCGCCGCTGAAGTTTTAGCGCAGAGTTAAAATTTGGGCGGCGCCTGCTCATTTTTCACTCGCCGCCCAAAATACGCTCGGTGCCTGGGCGGTCGCCGCCCGGGCACCGACCTAATTGCTGGGCGATGCTTAATTCCAGCAGCGACCGAGCAGGCTACTGATCGGTCGGTCGCTGCTCTGATTTGTGACCATAGCTTAAGCGGTACCCGTTGGTCCCCCATGATCCCCTTTTTCATATGTTAATTTAGAGGTAATTTGATGAGATAACCACCTGTCAGTGACCACGCAGAGAGGCCTAATCCCTCCTGGCCAAACTAATGTAGATAGGCTTTAATATATTTTTTAGTAAAGTCTTCCTATTTTTATTCTCTTATTATCCGCAGATGATAGTACTGATGGTGAAAGTGTTATCACTGATTCATCCGAACCCTCAAGCTATGCCTCATCGACTTCCCGAATGCAATCCAGGTCCATCTCAGGTTCGAGTCTTCCATCTCCTGCAGAATGGGACAATGACAATACCAACAACCGTTTCGATTTCGCTGTCGGTTCAAATTCCGAATCAAACAACAGCCATAATGGAAACTCCAAAAGAGATTCAGTTCCTAAGATATACATGGAAACAGTGGACGACGTGGAAGATGACGATGATGATGACAATGATGGAGATATTTTTATTGGCGTTGATATTGACAGTGATAGTGACGATGATACCAAAGGTAAGCTCGATGTCACCCGTAAGTTAAGAACTATTAGCATCGGCGACCTCAAGTCCTTCAGCGTCTACGATGATGGTGAAAACATCGACATCAGCTCTTCGACCACGGCTGATGAATCGACTAGATCAGACTTTACATCAAATCAGGCGACATCGGAACAGGTTGGAGATCAAACAGTCAATGAATCTTCCAATACTCCCGTCAATGACGCCGTCAACGACAGCGTCCATGAAACCCACGATGAAACCATCACTGAAACCGTTGACGACAATGCGCCACTGTCTCAGCCGGAAAAGAAAGATGACGTATCAGATGCAGCCGTTGATGACAAAGCGAATGACGAAGTCGTCTGGATATGAATGAGGAGCATAGCATAGCTGCCGTAAATGACCATTGACTTGAAAGCACTTCAGTACGCACTTCAGTATGTCAATATCAGAAGGGAAAATATCACTAAATTGCGCATTTGCCCTTAATAATTTCTTTTTTTGGAGAATAGAACACTGATTCGAGTTTCTGTTCTCAATCGATTGGTCAGAACCAAGTTCTTATGAACCTTTTATTGAGCGGGATGGGTCTTGATTCATTGGCCATGGTGGTTTTTTTCTCGAGATGTCCAAATAGTTTTCAGTATAAAATCAGCTGTATAATGTTGAAGCCTTTAATATTAACCTTTGCCAAAGATAAGTTTGAACGTGACTGTTAGACCAAAGTAAGGAAGTATTATTTTACTACACTATCTTCAAAACATTTCGACCTGCAGGGGCGGATCTAGCTTTTTGCTAAGGGGGGGGTTTGACCAAAATAATGACGATGCGGAGCATCGTCCACGAGCCGCGAAGCGGCGAGCCGAATTTTTTTGGGGTGTTTATTTGAACCCCGTAAGTGATGTTTTCCTGGCATCTATTAACACAATTTTTTTCTTTCTTTTTTTCTTTTTTTTTTCTTTTTTTTTCCTTTTTTTTTTTTGGGGGGGGGGCCGCCCAAGGGGGGGGGGGTTTAAACCCCCTAAACCCCCCCCGTAGATCCGCGCCTGACCTGCAGAGAGGTATAATCGTATTAGGAATATTGATGGAATTACAGTAATGATATACAAGAAGAAATTGTAAACACTGCTGACTTTCTGTGACGAAACAAATTTTTCGCACAACTTTAACACTGTGCGAAATCACGTTTACGTTCTTAGTTGTACACATAGAGATCAAATTTTTTGGTGATCCCTTCAATGTTCTCATTTTATATGAAATAATACAATTCTGTTCTTTTTGTGTATATGAGATTCTGTTTATGCTCTATGCTGTAGCTAAATGAAAGATATTTAGGTTACGGATTTTTTTTTACCAGGTAGGGCAGTCATTTTACGGAGCCCCAAATAGTTCCCCCATCCATTGTACATGGGAGGGAACTATTCGGAGCTCCATAATTTGAATTATGACCTCGCTTGTGTCACAACTCTCCCTCTCAATACGCTATGGTCTATGCAAATACTTATACTACGTACTCGCCCCTTTTTTGTTTATATTTGTATATTTACTATTTTACTTCGGGATTCGGATATTTGCTTTTAATGAAATCATTCAACCGCAAATATACTAATTATTTTAACCAGCTCAAAGAAGAATACATCCTGAGCATCTTTTTGTTGTTCACACATACAATTTTAACATGTATTACATTATGCAGATGATCTGGTGATGATCATGGTGGTGATGATGATAATCATAATGATTTTAATCACTATTATCATTAATATCATTATTATTATCATCACTATCATCATCATCCTTATGAAGTATGAAGGCATGTCTATCATAATGGTGGAATCTTGAAATAAAATGTAATTGTATATACAATGATTGTGTATTGATTCTGCTTTAGAGTTTACATCCAATATACGATTAGATCTGTGTGTGTGTGTGTGTGTGTGTGTGTGTGGTGCGTGCGTGTGTGTGTGTTGTGTTTGTATGTGGTTTTTACAGACGTGTATTGGGGTACTCTGAGGGGGCTAGGAACAGTGTGTGGTGGAAGTGTGGTTGGGTGGTGTGTGTGTCGCATGATGGGGAGGGGGGGGGGGGGGTAGTAGTGTGTTTGGTTGAATGGGGTTATTTGTTTTATGTTACAAATGATTTCATTTTTGTTTTCATCAATTGTACAATTTATGTAATGTAAATGTTTTGAATTCATGTCAAGAAAAAACAACTGTACTTTAGTTCTAAAAATCAATTTTTATTGTTTGGAATCAATACAAAAAAACTATTGAGAAAAAGAAAAAAAAGAAAAAAAAAAAGTATCAATCAGATATGATTATATACGTCTGGGAACCGACCTTTAAACGTCACCATCCGAAAGACGTGACTCAGTTTCGAACATGCGTCCTCGGCTGTGCTTCCTTTTTGACCTTTTAAACAATCAGCTCTCATTAGCTCTCATCAGTTCTCGTCGGCTAAACACGTATACACAAGGGGCATTAATGTCAGAAACATTAATGATAGAAACATTACCAATTGATCACATTCAAATGCAGTATCCATCCGCCCACAGCTATAATGCGGGAGTACCTCAGTGGGAATGCGCTCGACAAAATAATACAAGCTTTCTGGTTACTATACTGCTGTGTGCTTAAAGGTAGTCTGTCTCTTTTGCTGGCTGAAATGTGAAATTTTGTCAATCCTATGGTAAACAAGAGATAATACCAACTAAACCATCAAACCGTTATGAATTTTGAAAACGCGTTGCGAAAAATACGCCTTAAAGGTAGTTTGATTCTTAGACCCTTAATTGTACCACAAATTCGTACGTTCTGTGATGAGTAAAGGCTCGATAAGTTTAAGTTTAGTCATTATAAAGAGCGGGTTATTGATGTGTATTAATGATGATGTACCCTTAACAGCTAATTGTATCCATGTTATTAACAAATTAATAAAAGTCAATCAGTCACTCAGCAGTGTCTGACAGTGAAGTCTAGATAGTAAACGGTTTCCCTTGCATAACTAGTTTACTCTCAATCGTTAAACGTTTATATTTCAGTGATAGGACATAGCCTTCGTGACATACTCATGATTCCTACAAAGTTCTGCATAATTTGATGTTGGCTGCAAAAGGGATACACCAGTGGCGGATCCAGGGGGAGGGGGGGGGGGGGGGTCCCGGCTCCCCCACCCCCCCCCCCCCTGGGAAAAAAAAGTAAAAACACGTGATTTTAAGCTTTTGGGGGGGATATGATTATATACGTCTGGGAACCGACCTTTAAACGTCACCATCCGAAAGACGTGACTCAGTTTCGAACATGCGTCCTCGGCTGTGCTTCCTTTTTGACTTTTAAACAATCAGCTCTCATTGGCTCTCATCAGCTCTCGTCGGCTAAACACGGGTGCAAATTTTCAAATTTTCGAGGGCCAAAAAAAAAATGTGCTCACTACCCCCCGTAGGCTCCTACCTGATAAAGCCAGTTTACAGTTGCAGTCTGAGCATGAGCAGATAAAGGTCATTGCAGAACAAATCGTGAAATACGGAGACGAAATACTGGATAGTGCTTATAATGAAAGTTATGTGATCAATATTCATTTATGCACAAGCAGTGCACTCCATGATACACAGGTGGAAGTATTCTTTGAAAAGGGAAAACAAAGGCTATTTATGTAGCACCTCCATCACTGTAGGAGTGATTATTTCAAAAATGTACAAAGTGGGACCTCTGCATGTTTTGAAGATCTGTGGATATTTGGGGTCATTGCAGTAATGTGCTAACCGCGAACTGGTCTATTATTAGCGCAGGTAATATTTAAAAGGGAAGTCCATCCTGATATTAAGTTGGTTTTAATAGATAAGGAAAATAAGAAGGAGAGGAAGAGGTCAGTGAAAGTTTTACACTGGAAAATACAACTATTTTGCAAGATAATGGATAATCAGGTAGTGCATAAGGTTTACAATTATTTCCTTGATGATATAATGATACCTTTTGCTTCTCATTTTCTTACAGTTGTATAGTACGGGTATATTAAAGTCAGGACTTGACTATTAAATAAACCCAGATACATGAAACAAATGCATACATGTATTCTTAATAAACTTTCGGGTATGGGAAGACAATCTTAGTGCTCATGAATACCTAAATTGCACAAACATATGTTTAGTCATATTAAAGGTATTACAAAGTTTTGGGAAATTTTGAAAATAGGCAGGATAGTAATTCTTTACAATTTTGATATATTTGGATGGCCCTGTGGATGTATTAAAAACACTATAATCTTTAGCCCCTAAAACAATTCTGCTTTCGAGAAAAATTGAATATAAAAATTTACCGGTGCTCCAGGTAAATGTTGATAAATTTCAAATAGCGCTTACGGCCATACAATGGTAGCTGCGACCATGAAAATCTCAGAATATGAAGTTGTGATATGTCATTTCCAAACGGGAATAGCCGATCGGTCGATTTTAATCAAGAAACATTGTTTTATGGCTTAATTAATATCTTGACCTTGAGAGGGAGATATACAACATAAAGAGTTTATTATTAAACATTTTAGGATCGCATATGCTTCCAATATGTTCATTTGAACCAAATTTGTGACCCCGTACCAAAACTTTGTATTACCTTTAAAGAAAACTTATTCATGCCAGGAAACTGTCACATAGACTCCATTCATGCTCTTTGGAGTAAATACTTGCCAAAAATAAATATATCAATACACCACGTAAAGTTTATGGTGAAAAATTGTCAAATCAGTTGTCAAATCACGTCATGTACTGTATATTTCGAAAACAAGAAAGCCCGGTTGAGGAAATTAATATAAAAGCATCAATTATCAGAGTGAGGCATAGTCTTTGTGTTGCGCTGTTCTTTGTTGTGTTGTCCTGTGTTGTACCGTGTTCTGTATACATCCATGTACTAAATATATTTCAATATTCTGGACTATAGGAAAGCTTTTCCAACAATGTTGAGATGCATAACATTTATTTGATTTATTTAAGTCTTTCACACCATCAAATGTCCTTAAGTTATAGGCTTTCTGTGGATAATTCTATTTTTTTTTAAATTATAGTATTCACTTTGCTCATACAACAAATCGCAGTCCAAGCGAGGGACAATTAAGGAAACAAAAATATCAGCGAAGCGAAACGTTTCATGTACAAATCGAGCTCTGAAATTGCCACTGGTCCTTTTCCCAAACAACTCCTTGAAGATTATTCGTTTTACGTGAATTAAAACTGGCGATCGATCTGAATCTTCACAAAAGCTGTCGGTATCGCAAATGTACGATCTGAAATGATGTAAACTTGTCCCCGATAGACAGTGCACGTCAACATTATGATCCGAAACGAAATACAATCTCCTAATATATTGACCTGCCACAGTGGCCTGGTAATCCTGCCATGCATGCAGGGGCGTACGCAGTATTTTTTCAAGGGGGGGGGGGGGGTTAAAATCGGGCCCAAAATATTTATAGCGGACACTTTTATGTTTTTTTTAGGGGGGTTTACACACATAAAAATACCAAAGGGGGGGTTTAACCCCCAACCCCCCCCCCCCCTGCGTACGCCCCTGCATGCATGTTACAACAAAATAGAACAAATAAAAAGTCAAAATGATGATTGGTAATGGCATTATAAAATATTATATACCTCACTTAAGTAATCCAGCAATCTGATTGGTCGAAATTGCATTCATAAACTTTAACTGTTCCCGAAAATTCCCAGTAACCATGGTTAAAAAAGTTCTAAAATCCCAATAACCATGGTTATTGGGAAAATAGGTCAGTCTCCATGGTTACCCCATAGGTTTACATGTTAAAAAATGGTTTGAGCGTTTGAGGATACCGTACGTGTGCGAAGAATTAGTCGGTATCTTCATACAAGACAAGATAATTCCAAACAAGACAAAAATGGCTCAAGAATCTCTCCCAAGATTTCAACTTATCAAATGCAAGACTCGCTGACTGCAAGAACAACAAAAAGGGTACGTGAAATTATCCATAAACATGTTCGTTTAGTTGCTGAAAAAGCATAGACGTATAGACTCTAGACGAAAATAAATCTAGTTGTCAGGGCCTGATCGGTTGTTTTTATGAGTGTATCTTTGAGAGTAGACTAGATCTAGATTCTAGTCTAAGCAAGATATTTTTACAATTTTGGGGGTGGGCCGGCCCTGTGGGGAATATGGAGAAGAACCTGCGCTTTCATATGACACCTCACTTATTGAGTATCACCTTCAGGATCACAACAGATTATAAATCTTTGAATCTCGAATTGAAAAAAAAACTTGACCTTTTTTGCATGGTCGCGGAATGCACGTAGACTGCATAGAGAATGCTTTGCGTACAATCTCTATGGGAGTAATTTTAACACACAACATCGGGTGCGCTGACAACTAGATCTATTTTTTGGTTATTGGAAAAATAGGTCTGTTTTAACCATGGTTACTGCGAATTTTCGGGAACAGTTAAAGTTTATGAATGCAATTTCGACCAATCAGATTGCTGGATTACTTAAGTGAGGTATATAATTGTTTTTATACGCTCTCGGGAAGGTTACAATTGGGCTATTGCCCTCGGCACGCCTCGGTCAATAGCACAATTCTAACCTTCCCTTGAGCGTATAAAAACAACTATTTCTCTCAAAGCAGTCATTAATACTATATTATATCCTGCATCAAAAATTTGTAGCCTTTTGATTGGTTGAGAGCTCGTCACATGACCAGAAATATTCGACCTATTTTTAGAAAGTACTATATGAGAGTACTATTTGGGTTTACTATTTGGGAGTTGAAGAAAAAAGTTTTTTTTTTTTTTTTAATTGAATAATTTTTTTTCTTCAATTCTTAATTTAATGATAACAAAATATTTTCAATCTTTTTAGACAAAAATTGACTATTTTTTATTTTTAAATAATTGTTTGATGCAGGATATAAAACAAATATACCATGCATTCTATTCGAGGTACTGGTTAAACTATGGGCCTCGGTGACTCCAAAAGTACCATTGGCTTCGGGGCTGCGCCCCTCAGCAAATAGTACTATTGGAGTCAACTCTTGCGCATAGTTTTAACCAGAACATCTCAAGGCAGTGTATATTTGTATACTAGTTAGCAAAAGATGTTATAAAATAACGTTTCATAATGCTAATTTAAGGTTTACAACATGCAATTACCACCAACTTCACCACCATGGTGACGGCCTGGGAAAGTACTCAGAGAAGTTATGAGCTCCCCAAGCTTCACTCCTCTTCGAGCCCATCCCCTACGTTACATGTGCTGTGTAAAATCAAGAAGGGCACAATCCTATGCTTCGAAATGTACACAGAAGATGAGGAGGACTCGACACTATGGCCCGAATTCACAAAGCAAGGTTTGAGCTCAAACCTCCTTTTGTTATTTACAAACCTGGTTTGTAAATAACAAAAGGAGGTTTGGCGAAACAAAAGGAGGTTTGACCTCAAACCTTGGTCTGAGCTCAGACCTTGCTTTGTGAATTCGGGCCATTGAATATTACAGACAAAGAAAGCGGACAAAATATACAGTTTCTTAGGTAGACAAAGGAACATCCCTTCACTGCTATTATGTAAAAAGGTGAATATGCATGTGACACCTGTTCTACACATTTTTACATAATAGCAGTGAAGGGATGTTCCTTTGTCTACCTGAGGAACTGTATAATTATTTTGTCCGCTTTCTTTGTCAGTCATATTCATAGTGCGATCCATCCATAGACCTATGATCCATCACACACTACATAGGTCGACAATCTCCACCACAGGGGGCATTCAGCAGTCGACACTCGCTCTATTCAGACCAGCGGGGTGGGGGGGGGGGGGGGGAGTGGGCGTTTCATCAACATTTGTCCACCGACAACTGTCAGCCCTGGAAAATAGACGCCCCCCCCCCTGATGACTATATGATCGGCCGTGACCCTGTCAGTCCTTGCCCTTTTTATCAAAAGCATATACATAAAATATCCACTCTGTTTGTGCTACAACTACCTAACCATGACATTCGTGCCAGATATGAAAAAATTACAGCGCAGGACGTGCGGAACGAGATTCTCTGCGGACTGACCGAGTATAATAGGGAGCATATAGCGTAGCAACCCCAGACCAAGTCCATGCTCAGACAATGCTAGTCGGAAGTTGTTGCCCTCAAGCACTTTATTGGAGAATTGGATATATCACAATACAATGTCAATGACGACAGGAACTAGTGAAGATGATTTACATTGGAAGAATATGTACTCTGCATCCTCTGGGGATCTTGATCTAAAGCGCCTTGAAGAAACCTACAAGAAATGGTCAGAGACATATGATGAGGTATATAATTTTTCATTTATTATTCATTTCCGATAATATCCAAAAGCATGCAAGAAAAATCAAGCTAACGACTTGAACAGCTAGATGTCATAGCATATCGCATATGTAACCCTTTTATTTTTAATTATGTGATTTTTATTCTTCTTTATTGCTTTCACTAGCCAGTTACATTTTAACTAGCGTAAAGGGTTAGGTGATACAATGAAATATGATATTAGTATCACCTAGCTACATGTATATATAAAGAGTAAGTCCACTCTGATATTAGGTTGGTTAAAATAGAAGCAGAAAAAATAGAGAAACAGGTCAGTCCAAGTTTGAGCAAATTCTGATTAAAAATAAGAACAATTATGAAATCTTACGAGGTCTCCTCCGATTCGCTCTGTACTTAAAATTCCATAAACTTTCATATACTTCGTTACTAATGACGGAATAGTTTTTTTTCCATTCATGCCTTGTATAGAAACATTTGTAGTGACATACTATTTATTCAATGTAAAATGTAATTTTAGCAAATTTCATTTTAATTTAATTTCATATTATCACCTTATTATACCTACTTTTCTTTGGATGAACACTTCTCGTATGTCGTCATTTCTCAAAATCATCATTCACCCATTGTGTAAACTTTTATAGAGCTCTATGATTATGATATACAAGTACTCTCTAAGCAATTTATATCAGCAATGTTATATGTTTTGATTGTTGTTTGGTTAGTTTGGTCTGTATTTTGTTTTGTCGGTGAAAAGAATCTTATTAAAACTCCGATAATGTTTTTCCCTTCTCGTTGTCCTGCTATTCTCACTTGCGCTGGACCTAATATATAATAATGAGGATGATGATGAAAATAATGAAAATAACAACACCAGTAACAATAGACATTAAATAGAACATATATAGAACACGTACTAACATTGTTAATACTACTACTACTACTACTATTAATAATGATAATGATGATACTATACTACTACTACTACTACTACTAATGATAATACAAATAATGATAAAACCGTCTTTTCGTTTCAGGATCAGGACAAAATGATATCTAACGGCCCCCATCAAGCAGCACAAAAACTCTCCAGCTTGATGGCAGATAAAAGCAAGAAGATCCTAGACGTGGCTTGTGGAACTGGACGAGTCGGCAAAGAGGTAAATAATACAGCCCATCTTAAGCCCCACTGCACTACTTATAGCTACTTGCGCCCTCTACAGTGTGAGTCAAAAAAAACTTTACACCTAGGAAATTACTAATAATTTAAAAAATAATTTCTGAACAGTGAAGTATTATACATCATATGAAAGAGTGTTTTATCCTGAATCATTTGGTACCATTTTTGGGTGGTATGTGTTCACGCTTGGATGAACAGGAGGTATTGTTTGCGAGAGTGCAAAAATCGAATTGCGCCAAAGTATTAAAGTGAGAGAATGAATTGAATGTATGAAATGAGATGCATTGCAGATGCTTTTTTCAGTAGCAAAGTCACACACACACACACGCACACGCACATATGAAACACACACACTAACACACCCACCCACACACACGCGCACACACACAAACATATGATAATGGTGTTCATTTGGAGTAAAATACTTTATTATTTACTTGATCTTCAAATTGTTAACGATCATCATAATTATGATGATAATGTTAATTCAAATGCTTATCATCATGGATCCTTTGAAGCTTCATTTGTGACCAGCAAGTAACTGTCCGTTCATCTACTCCTCGATATGACCTCCTTCCTTTTCGATGCACTTTCTAGCGCGATGGAGCATCTCCTGAAACACTCGACGAAGGTCATAGGTCGTTGAGGTTCGCAGGTGGGCTCTGGTACACCCGAGACTTGAGGTAACCCCAGACGAAAAAATCAAGCGGTGTTAGGTCCGGGGATCGACGTGGCCACTCCACTGGTTCGTTCAGAGCGATGATCCTGTTCCCGAAGAATTCTCTCAACCTGGTCATCACAATCCTTGTCCTGTGAGCAGGGGCACCATCTTGTGCCCACCAAAGGTGCCTGAAAGGACCGTTTCTCTGACGCCTAAATCGTGCCATCTGATCCAGAGCCGGAACAACCTGATCATCTATCATTCTTAGATAGCGCTCCCCATTCACTGTCTGTTCAAAGAAGAAGGGTCCAAGAAGACTTCCATTTCCAAGAAGGCCGATCCAAACTGTCACATCTAAATTTGCTATGCGAGTGTGTGTGTGTGTGTATGTGCGAGTGTGTGCGTGTGTTTGGTGTGACTTATTGAGTGTGACTCTGTGTGTGTTTTGATATGTGTGACATGATTAATTTTGGTAGGGATGTTATTTGGATCTGCAATACCGAAATCCCAATTGTTTTATTCAAACATCACATAAGCATTATTTGGCGCAAGTCGATTTTTGCACTCTCGCAAACAATGCCTCCTATTTATCCAAGCGTGAACACATACCACCCAAAATGGTACCAAACGATTTGGGATAAAACACTCTTTCATATGGTGTATAATAATTTACTTTTCATAAATGATTCTTAAAATTATTAGCATTTTTCTAGGTGTAAAGTTTTTTTTGACTCACACTGTATACAGCCGACAATGCCTAAGCGGTACCCGTTGATCCCCATTCAATTCAATTCTTTTTATTCATCCAAATCAAATTCACAAGAATACATGGAAATTTGTTTTGGTCACACATTGTACAAACACGTAATATATATCGAAAATAATATCGTTAGTGACTTTCGTTTGTCTCGCAATGTATGGTCAACAAGTAATCAAAATATCATATATACACAAGAAACTATATTGTTATGTTTATAATCATAGAAGAACCATCAAAATAAAAGAAAGACAAGATAGACATATTCTTATATTCTAGTATTACACATTGAGTGATGAAAAGGGTAGAACATCAGTGTGAAGGAGGGAAGGAAGGAAAACCACGCTAAGCCGATACTCGGGCCCACATGCCCTTTTCCTTATGTTAATTGAGAGCTGATTTGATGAGACAACCACCTGTCAGTGACATCGCAGGGAGGGATAATCCACCCATGCCAAACTAGTGCAGAGAGGTTTTAAAGAGAAGAATAAGTTCTGTCTAAAAGATGTAAAGTAATATGTGAACTTTCTCATTGTTTTTATGTCATTTTGGAAGAATAGGCCAAACATCACTGCAATGGATTGCTCTACCATATTCGAAATATGAAAGATGAATGCGATATGTAGCATTTGTTAGGGTCGAGCTTAGCAGGTCTGAGAAAATTATTAAAAAAAAAATATATATATATATATGAAACATACTTATATTTGGATTACACCCAACCTTTAATGGTGTTACTAATTTTTTTCCCATTACGATTCCCCTATTATATTAGCTTCATTCACAAGGCTATGTGAATATAGATGGTGTTGATCTGGTTCAGGACATGCTCACTCATGCGGAAAAAACAGGAGTCTATTCCCGACTAGAGGCTTGTGACGTCATAGGACAAGGGATTTCTTGTCCGGATGGTGAGGCTAATCTGGAGGAAGCAATGACGTAGAGTAGATCATGATCAATTTATTCGTTGAAAGGGAACAGATGTCTTAAGCCTCTTTCACACCGGATCTGCGTAGAGTTGCGTAGTTTGGTGTACCGAGTACGCCGAAATTAGGCTGCGTATTCATGAAACAAATGTTGCTTTGGCGTAGTACCTACCTAGGTTATGCGTAGGCTGGCATAGGACTGCGCATATAGTTACGTACCCTGTGCATATGCACCGCGTACCTAACGCGTATGCAATTGGCGTACCTACGTGAACGATTGCGTATAACAGACGTAGGGTTGCGTATGTTAACATAGGCCTGGCGTAAAGGTTACGCAGGTTAGCTTACGGTCGCGCACGGTTGCTAACTGTGTGCGCAAATAGGATCTAGGACACCTTAATTAATTTACGCTTTGACTGCTTCGTCACACTGGCGTAGGGTAGCTTACTATTGCGTAGGCATGGCTTACAGTAGCGTAGTGTTGCGTAGACTTGCGTAAAAAATGCGTACGTTTAGCGTCTAATGTCTACGCCGAAAGTACGCAAGCCATATCGCTACCCCTCTACGTCCACCAGCGTATAGTTACGTAGGCCAGCGTAGGGCAACGTACGCTCGGTGTAGTGGGTACGCATTACTACGCAACTATACGTATGGCCCGGTGTGAAAGGGGCTTTAGGATTGATTTCATTCGTAATGCGTCACCTGTTGGGAATGTCGGGGAATAACATTTTCTATTGGCTGGTCAGTTAATCATCCAGATCCAACTTTGTCAGTCGACCGTTTATACATGTTGGGGACTTTGAGATGTGGTAATTAATTGGCAAAGGACCCTTTGTTACTTTATAAAACAAATATTTCTCAACCTGTTCGGGAAAATATATTTATCCTCAATTTCATCCATCCTCGGCGTCTTCGAAACAGTCCAAGCTTCCTTATTTATTGGCGAACTCGGTTCTGTATTGATTTCCAATAATTTAAAACGTAAAACTTAAAGGGACTTGGTAACATTTAGATGAGAGAAAATGGTGCTAAGGTAATGACTTCACTGCTAGATGTACAATTAAATATAATCTGAAACTTTGAATGAAAACAGACCATTATTAATGATAACAATTGGTAAAAAAGTGATCTGATCGATTCCTTAATTTTCCAAACTATATTATTACAATTTGGTGAATATATAATGTTGAAGGATTTTTAAAAGCCTGTCTTATGTCTTTTTTCATAGAAAAACGGTTAGAAATATTCAAAAATGGTTTGGAGAATTTACTGTTAGAGGGTGTCGCACAGTGACGCCTTCAAAGAAAACCATAAATATCTTTGTGGTTTGAGAATTTTTTTCAGGATGTTTTGCATGTTAAAGGGTAATTTAGTACAGTAAACATTTCATTAAATAATTAAGCATTTCTTTCATTTACCTAAAACAATGTTACCGACTCACTTTTAACTCAAGTAGAAGTTTGTTTAGGATGCTAAATTTGTTGGGAACAAGTTGAATGATAGTACTTGAACTACATTTTTGAAATTTTGATTTGAATATTTGATTAGATTTTGTTACAATTTTGACGAATGAAGGCCATGAAATATGTTTAGGCCTTTATTAGCAATTCATTCAGAACACGACAATACACTATGCATCGCAGCCGAAATCCCAATTCCATCTAATAACCAATCATGAAGTATTGATGACACTTGGTAACACATTCTTGCTCATAATCTTCTGTTTCGTGGTTGTATTACAGGTACCTATGACGCTATCGTGTGTGTAGGGGCATTCAACCAGGGATGTGTAACACAAGCAGTGTTTCCAGAACTGCTCCGGGTAGCAAAGAAAGGTAAAAACGATTTCGGTCGGCGTAAAGGTCGTGTTAAGAGCTCGTCTACTTCAACCCAGCTTCCGCATCCAAAACCGCGCGAAATATAATTTTCATTTTCGATTGTAAACTAACAACCCTTGTGAAAGGTCACAGATACTCCGAGTGCCAAGTGAGAGCATCCACACGGTCAACTTACGCTATCCTCTAGTCGTGTTAGCGCTTCATTCATGGAAAATCCAGGAGTAAATCAGTCGGTGTAAAGGTAGGCGTAGCTAACACGACTATCGTTCAGCCGACCACTACGCCGACCTTTACGCCGACCTCACCATATTTACGCCGACTAGCTCTAAATACGACGTTTACGCCGACCAAAATTGCCATCGTGTTAACACGGCTATGTTTGATGAACCAAAACGGCATCTATGTATGGATGGAAGTCATTTTGAATACATTAGTCTTTGCTTTGTCGGGCATGCCTCTGGAAAGCTTTTCAGTCGTCAAAAACTGCACAGTTTGTGTTGTTGGGTATAGGGCAAGCTATAATGTTTTTCCTACTAATATCAACAACTAATGTATGCAATTCGCATTCTGACTATCACAATAAGATAGGTGAATGTAATAACTCTTTGCCAATTACTTGTTCAAATATGAATGCATTTTGAATCAAATTGGCATCAATTTGGTATAAGGAGTAATTGAGTCTTTGAAAGCTGAAATGTCTAGATTAACCCCGAATCTTTATGTTCATGTATAATGTTGTAATATTTGTATGCCTTTTTAATTGCACAGACAGGACCCCTGGAAGATCAATATTCGTTGTTAAAAGGGCTATCTATTTTAAAGAAGACTTGAATAAATTCTTTTTTTCCTTCTTTCTTTATATAATTCTTCGTCTCTATCTCCATTCTTTTATTATTCTTTTCTTCCTCAACCCTCTACCATTTTATTAATATTTTGTTCCCTTTTCCCATCAGGTTGTATCATTTTGATTGTTATGCGAGAGGCATTCGTCTACACCTGTCCCGCCTTCAAGAATGGTCAACTCGACACGGACATTCTCATGCGTGCTCAGAACGGAATCTGGAAATATATCCTACGTGAAACGGTCCCTAAATTCATTGGGGATTTATCTGGTCTACTTTATGCGATGGAAGTCCAGTGATGTCATCGTGTTCCACAGTTTACTCATGCTGCATACATAGATGTCGATTGCAAATAGTATTCTATCAACAGAATTCAATTAATGTGTATAGAATAATTTTGTCATGCGAACAGTATGTGAATTGATTACTAGACTAGTGGCAGGTATCATACCGACTTATCCCTATGCTAAAACCATGGACCTAATGGCCCGAATTCACAAAGGAGGTTTGTCGACAAACCTTGGTTTCGTACGTCATATGACGCGTTTTTACGCTTTTTTTTACAAACCTGGTTTGTAAAAACGCGTCGAAGCGCGTCATATGACGCACGAAAACCAAGGTTTGTCGACAAACCTCCTTTGTGAATTCGGGCCAGTATGTCCACGTTCAAACCTTTGAGGAAAAAAAAAAGATATGAAAAATAGGAGGAGTCTTGATATCTTTGTAGAGAAAGAATTTGGTGGGGCTGTGAATGGAAAAGAAAGTTGATGTAGACGATGGTATTCACGCTGATCTATTTTTATAATAAATATGAAATATCTGATACAATGTTGTTGTTTTTATTTATGAATGGATATCATACCAAGGTGGTTAAACTGTTTAAAGAGAGAGAAAGAGAGAGAGAGAGAAAGAAAGAGAGAGAGAGAGAGAGAGGGTAGGGGAGGGTTGGAGTGGGTGAGCAAACTATGGTGCAAGTTGTGAAAACTGTGTAGGTGTTCGTGTACGCAGGGGCGTCGCTAGACCTTTTTCAGTGTGTGTGTGTGTGTGTGGGGGGGGGGGGGCAGAGGCCACCGATTACCGACAAATGTCTGCACATTTAACCCTATAAACCAGGGGCCGAAGTCTAAAATATATTTTCTATGAACTATTCTATCTGCCGGGCGAGATCAAGGCGAGCCGAGTCAACGGCCCGTTGATTGGTTGATCACCCGTGTGCTTCGACCAATGGGCCTTGTCCGACAAATGTCTGCACATTTAGGACTGATTTTTAACGCTCTTAAAATCTGACGGAAAATCCCACTTAATCCGCCTCTACAAAAAGGAATATTGAACAAATTTTCAGTTTGCAAGTAAGTTTGATACATTCTACGGATAAATTCGTTATAACATTTCGTTTCGTACCTCCAAAACCTACAAAAATGCCAAGATCTAAGACTGTTACCGATGCGGCTAGCAAAACGGACACACCCGACATTCCAGCTGCCACGCAAGCATACGCTACGGCTGAATCAGTCACGGAATTCAGACAGCATTTCGACGAATTTTCTGCAAAGATACTGAAAAAATTGGATACTGTTGCCACTAATGTCTTAACCATAGGAGAGGAGATAAAGGTCGTCAAAAGTTCGATATCAGAACTACAAGTTGCAGCTGCAGACTCCGCATCCCGAGTTGAAGCATTGGAAAATGATACTATTCCCGCCCTGATTAAGAAACAGAAGGAATGCGACCAGAGTATTCGCGACGCGATGACAGCCATGGAAATTCATGAGAGGAAAAGAAATTTGCTATTCTACGGTATTGAAAAGAAAAATGATGAAAATATACAAGAAGTTATTCGAAAAGCAATTACATCTCTCGATGTCTCAGAAAGTACGGCACAAAATATGATATTCAACAATGTTCACCGATTGCCACGTAAGCCAAACGAGAACATCAAAACTCCCGACCCGATCATCGTGCGATTTGTCTGCATGTCCGACCGCAATGAAGTCCTCGCCGCCTTCGAACGAATACAGCGACGTCCAAAGCCGGCCAAGACTCCAGACGATACGCCTAGAATAACGATACGTACCGACTTGCCAGCCGAACTAAAGAAAGCTCGCTATCAGCTGGAAAGAGAAGCCTATAATCTACGAAAAACACAAAATATGTCAACTAGAATTCGACTGGTTGGTGTAAAACTAGTACTGGAGCACAGGCCAAAATCACAGACACTAGCAACTTGGACTTCATTTCGTGAGTAGAACGATTGTTTCAAAATAATGCGTCTATACATGGAATTTCGTTTTACGACACGTCACCGTTTTTCTTTTTGTATTTTTTTTTTTTTTAAATACTACTTTATGTAACTATATGCCATTTATATTCTTTATTTTACACTCTTTCAATCGAAATATCTTGATTTGAAGCACGCCTTATTACAGTACCATCTACATGTGCATAGCCCGTTCCCATGTCAACCATTTAACAAAATGATTTAATTCATTTATTCATAGAATGCGATTCCAAATTCTTTGAATTAATACTTCGG
The DNA here is from genome assembly GCA_035222895.1 of Strongylocentrotus droebachiensis. Classification (NCBI taxonomy): domain Eukaryota; kingdom Metazoa; phylum Echinodermata; class Echinoidea; order Camarodonta; family Strongylocentrotidae; genus Strongylocentrotus; species Strongylocentrotus droebachiensis. Next base: position 12,331 of record JAVYIG010012466.1, on the reverse strand, counting down.
CACTCAGTAATCCAAGAATGTAAACAGTTTAGTCGATTATGTAACATGTTCTATTATGCAATCGTCAAGCATGTCAACAACTTGGCGGATTGGGGGTGGGGGGTTTTCCTTCATTTTTGGACTGTGAAACCTATCTGTATAGAGAATACAAAATACTGAACTTGCTATCTTGGAGTGAGTGTATGTGTGTCTGTATGAGTGTTTGATTCGTTATTGTATGATTGGATACAGAGCAAATACTAATTGTTGTGGGTGCACCGTCAAAACAAACTCTTCCGTTTGCTGTATAAACTGTGACTGTTTTCACGATGAATCATGTCATGTTATTCAAAATGTTTCTGATTGGATGTGCAAAGATTGTATAATATGCATATTTCCTTTTAGTCTGATTAGCGACGAAGATTTCAAATCTAATATGTTTACTGCCGATTCTACAATTTCGTTACAAAATTTCAATACCATCAGACTTGAGTTGTTAAAAGAACAGTGAATGCAATTATTACATACCTCAGGAATTTGTTTCTAAATATGTCACAAGAGAAGAATATTTCTTTAGTACTATACATTTTAACGCAAGAAGTTTGTCCAAAAATTTCAATGATATTTCAGATTTTTTATCAGCAATTAACTATCATTTTTCCATTATTGCTTTCACGGAAACATGGCTTCAAGAACATACACCACATTGTTTCGATTTCTCTGGATATAATTTTGTTTACTCCAACAGAATACAAAAGAAGGGTGGGGTGTTGCTATGTTAGTAAGAGATTGCTTCGAGTTCAAGACCAGAGATGACTTAAAAATGTGCAATGATAACATCGAATCCATTTTTATTGAGATAAATATATCTGAAAGAAAAATATTATAGTTGGAACCATATATCGTCCACCTGCTTCCAATATTCCCTGCTTCCTTGAAGAAATCGAGGCACTTTTTATTAAGATTAGTAAAGAAAATAAAAGCATATATTTAATGGGTGATTTTAATATAAACTTACATAATTCACAAAATATTCATGTTTCTGACTTCTTGAGTATTCTCCACTCTAATAGTTTATATCCTTTGATAGACAAACCCACCAGAATAACATCGAAATCAATGTCATTGATCGACAACATATTCACAAACGTTATCAATGATATTCATTCTGGAGTTCTATATTGTGATATTACAGACCATTTTCCAATTTTTCAAATTAACTACAAATTAAAGGTTTCTATTCCTATCTTAAATGTTCGTACACGGCATTTTACGGAGGCAAACATTGCACAATTTTGCATTGGTCTACATTTATATGATTGGACGTGTGTTTATAGATCCACAAATGTCGAACAGGCATAAAATATATTTATAGATATCTATTCTGAATTGTATGATAAACACTTTACCCTCAAGGAGAAAAGTAGGAAGAAAAAATCAATTCGAAAACCGTGGATAAATAACTTTCTTTTCTCTTGTATCAATCGGAGAAATAAGTTATATAAGCAATTGAAGTTGAAATTTTCTTCAGATTTGAGTAGGAAGTATAAATCTTATCGAAATAAAGTTACTTTTCTTCTAAGACAAGCACGAACAAAATACTATGGTGATATGCTTAAATACAACTCTAATAACCTGAAGAAAACCTGGTATTTTAAATAGAAAAGCTAAAGTCCTGCCGAATCATTTCAAAGTCAACGGTGTGATAGTAGACAATGAGTGCGAAATATCCGAACTGTTCAATAGAATGTTTAATGACGTTGGAACCAAAACAGCTGCCCAGATTCCTCGCTCTTATAAACACCATTTGGATTACATGAACGCATCAAATCCAAATTCGTTATTTTTGTGCCCTACATCTGAAAACGAAATTATAAATATTTTTAGGAATTTAAAGAATACAAATAGCACTGGAGTTGATGATGTTAGTCAAAATATAGCAAAGAAATCTATTCACGCTATAGCCCGTCCGTTGATGCACATTATGAATTTATCAATTTCGACTGGAAAATTTCCAAACCGGCTAAAAACTGCAAAAATTGTTCCTGTACCAAAAACAGGGGATCCTTATGATATATGCAACCATCGTCCAATTTCTTTACTTCCTTGTTTTTCAAAGTTACTAGAAAAATTAGTTTACGTTCGTCTATATAAATTTCTTGAACATAACAATATTTTATACATGCATCAATATGGCTTTCGGCCAAACCATTCAACTGATCATGCTCTTATTGATTTTAATGATACAGTATGTAACGCATTGCACTCAAATAAGTTTGTTATCGGTATATTTTTAGACCTGTCGAAAGCTTTTGATGTAATGGATCACGACATATTACTTTCTAAGTTATTTAGATATGGTATTCGTGGTATACCCTATTTATGGTTTAAAGATTATTTAACAAACAGAAATCAATGTACAATGTATAAAACTCATATTTCTAAAAAAACTTTTGATCAAAACAGGTATTCCTCAAGGATCAATTCTAGGTCCTCTATTGTTCCTATTATATGTTAATGATTTATATTGTGTTTCAAAATTGTTTCACTTTATTCAATACGCAGATGATACTTGTTTGATTGCCTCAAATTATAATCAGAATGACTTAATATGTCAAACAAATACAGAACTTATCAAGGTTGTTGAATGGTTAAGAACAAACAAGCTATGTCTCAATGTTAAAAAAACTAAATGTATATATTTTTGTTTGAACAATTCACGGAGTATCGCTTTACCCAAAGTACAATTGGACGGAGAGTTGATTGATTTCGTCGACTGTCATAATTTCCTTGGTATACATGTTGATTGTTATCTAAAATGGGATTTTCATGTCAGACATGTCTGTAATAAAATAAGTAAAACCATTGGAATTTTATATAAATTGAAATATACAGTACCCCCACATATATTAATTCTATTATACAATGCTCTTATCTTGCCGTATCTCATGTATGGTAATATTGTATGGGGTTCAGCGTGTAAAACCAGATTAGTAAGTATTTTTAAGAAACAGAAACAAGCTATTCGAATTTGTACTCTTTCGCATTATCTTGCCCATTCTAGTCCTATTTTTCATTCATTAAATCTTTTAAACATTTTTGACATATATAAATATCTTGTTGGTATTTTCATGTATCGATATATAAACAATACTCTTCCACTTTCGTTTCATGATATGTTTCAGCTAAATTCAGATATTCATTCACATTTTACCCGCAATTCAATGAAATTTCGACTGCCAAAACCTCAAAATTCGTTAGATATAAGATCCATTCGGTATACTGGTCCCAAAATTTTAAACGAAATTGAAAATTGTATTTCCGATGCAACCACACTCAATGTATTCAAACGTAAACTTAACCAGCATTTCGTTAACAGTTACAATACTTGATGTACTCCAACAATGATTTTCAAAAGATTGTTTACGTTACATTTCGGTTAGTAGTTAGTTAGTTTGTGAGTGAGGGTGTGTGTGTGTGTGTGTGCGTGTGTGTGTTTGTGTGTCGGCGCATTTTTGTGTGTGACTATTGTGTTTTGTGGTTGGGTGAATTATTTTGCAATTATAAATGTATTATTTAACTTTGTTCAGGTGCCTTCTATTGTACAAGCCCCGTGCTTTTTTTGAAGGTATCCTTTCATCTATTGTTATTATTGTTATGCATCGTCAAATATTGTCAATATCTGTTATAATTTTTATGGATGATGAATAAATAAATTGAATTGAATTGAATTGTTCTAATCATTGATCGAATTATTTGACCGCCGGTCCACCCGTAGAGTATAAAAACGCGTTGTGGCGTGCGCCTGTAATCCAGCTAACAGTGGAAGTTACAAACTGATTCAGCCGTAGCCTATCCGATAGGCGTCGGGCTGTACAAGTATACTGTGGAGAGTGTGGAGAGTGGCATCGGCGCGGGCGTCAGTCCGAGCGCCTATCATCACTGGTCAACTCACACAGTTTTATTTTCTTTGTTTTCAGTGTTTCGTTCGTAGTAAATCTACGAACCCCCTGCAAAGCTCTTTCATGAATATTTATGAAGCATGGACCAAAATTGGCCAATGAGCGATGAGGAACCTGGAGATGATATTTGATTGGTTGAATCAAAGTGATCGATCACCAGATAAGGCTAGTCTTATGAATCATGCACGAGAATACGCTCGTCACATATACGATACACATATATGAATAATGATGAGTTGACCAGTGATGATAGGCGCTCGGGCTGTCGCCCGCGCCGATGTCAGTCTCCATAACGCGATTAGTACACTTGCCATTTAGTCCGACGCCATCGGATAGGCTAATTCAGCCGAGGACGCAGGTTCGAAACGTCTTTCGAATTTTTGAATAAATAAGACGATTTTTTACAAAGCTGGGTGGCAGAAATTATGGGAAACTGCCGAGAAAGGCAGATATCTCTACAACATACAACGACATGTAAAATATACGTGTATGAAAAAAGGTTTTTGTCGTAAAGATGAAATAATTTTACACCAATTTCGTCTTAATTATTACAATTACTCAATAAATAGGCATGATATGGGCAATTATGACAAATGTCATATTTTCGAAACTATCGAACATTTAATGCTATCATATCCTAAATATGAAAGACAGAGGAATCGTATATCGCAGACTTCATGCGACGAATCCTAACCTAAAAAGACTATTCGGAAAAGAAAAAAAACTGCTCAATCATTTTAGCCTTGATAAAAGGTACTGGAAGATATAAATAATTATAAGGGGGAAAAAGCCTGAATGAAATTAAATATGGCAGCCGATTATTAAATGCGTATACTATTATTAAATATAGGACACATTATTTAGCATTAATTCTTTAAATTGACACCAAAACTTCATGTTATCATCATTATCATTATCATGAAGTATGAAGGCATGTATGTCATATGGTGAAATCATATAACTATCCCGAAACTATACCGTTTCGGGATAGTTATACGATGAATTTGTTGTGTGTGGACACGGGGTATACTGTTTCGGGATAGTTATACGATGAGTTTGTTGTGTGTGGACACGGGGTAGGACATAGGGTTCACAGACAGTTCACAGACAGGACAAACGTGACATACTCATGATTCTGCAAAGTTCTACAGAATTTGATTTTGGCCGGCTGCAAAAGGGATACACTATCTTTGAAATAGAACCCGACGTATACATGTTGCGCGTTAACACTTGTCTGCATTAATTCATCTGCTGCTGGCCCTGATTAGCGCAGGTAATACATATAGCTCCGTTTAGTCTCATTTCACAACGCCCCCTATCGTCAGAGTCAGCAGCCATACATGTTAGCCTATGGAATTGTACAACAAATGTTGCAAGCTTGTCATTGCCTATAATACACATGTGAAACAAGTCGAACTTTGGACTCAGTTTGCCAAGCGATTTTAAGATTATAGGTCAAGCACACGAAGGATAATTAGCATGAATTATCATATATCACTTCTGCTTGGTTCATTATGTCCATTTCATCCAACCCCCCACCGTAATTTTTCCATTTAGTAAAAGCAAACATTTTGCCCAGGTAAGCAAAAACCTGAATATTCACGAACGGTCAGACAATACAGCCTTTCGCTTGCCTCCTGTAAAGACACACATATAGTATCACTTGTAGTGAGATTTTTGCTTGCACTATTCATCTGGGCACTCGACAAGCACAATAAGGGAGTTTACAGATAGCACATGGTACAAATGACCCCAAATATCCACATATTTTTTACACGTGGAGAAGTTCCACTTTGAGCATCTTAGAATAATAACTGCCAAAGTCCTAGATGTGCTTCATGAATACCTTTTGTTTGACTTCTTGAAAAGAATACTCCCACCTGCGTATCTTAGAATGTACCATTGGTGCATAAATGAATAATGTTACATAACTTTCATGAGCGCATATCCAGTATTCATCTCTGGTGGGTTTTACCTTTTTGGTACAAATGACCTTTATCTGCCCATGCGCAGATTGTATCTGTAAACTCCCTTATTACGATAATACGCCAACGGCGGTCTACTTAACTGGAAGAAGAAGAAGAAGCACTATGTACTCCTCGTATTATCAGACGAGTGGTAGCGAAATATAATTATCATTACAAAAGCATATTTTCCTTTGAAAGTTGCCGTTAGTTTGCAGCTAGGCAGGAATATTTTGTCTACGTTTCTGCAAGGAAGATTCCTTTAAGCACATGCCTCACATATTTTCTCCTGGCGGCATCGAAGATGGTAATAATTGAATAGGCATTTCTATAGCGCCATCTATCTAGACAATTCTATTCCGAGGCACATTTATTATTACAAAGGGAATGAGCTAGATAGGACTCCATCTCTTAAAACTTCTTGCTAAAACTCAGCGATTTCAAAGATCAAATGTATGAAAGAAAAGAAATCACATCTAAAAGATATTTATTATTCAAGTTTGAAACTGCCTCCTTTTTCTTCTCTCTCTCTCCCAAAATAGAGAAAGCAAACAATGCACACACAGTGTAGGCTGTTACGCACCGAGAGTTCTTTGTTTGACCATGGACTTAATACGTAATAGGTCCATGGTTTGACCAACCCTCCGATTACGTAATGCGATTTAAAGGTCTGTGAATACATTACGAAACTGGCCTATTAGACTGTGGGATGACCACTGAAATTGTGAATTTCCGTGGGGCGGCAAATGCAACCACGCTTCTTTGATATGATAATATGTAAAATAATAAACAAAAGTAAATTAGAGATGTTGCCAATCTTGAAGCGCACATTTCAACTCAAAATTGAATATAATCTTACGAGAAATTGTACAATCGAATTCACTGAAAAGGCCGGTATTCACCGCGTGCGTTAGAGATTTTCACGACGTCCGCAATAGCGTGCGATAGCATACGGGCTGCTCAGCCTCGTTCGCGCTATCTATTTATTTTTTTGCACTGCATTCGTACAGTACACACACGTGTACGTGTACGTGCAGATCCACAATAACAAATATGGACGTGACTTCGTCTTCATCGGATTCCGACAACGAAGATGACATTGTATCACCGTCGCCTGCCTGCTGCATGCATGTTGTACCCCATGGAAAAGGGCAAGTTTCATTTTTTCATGAGAAGAGCTGGTCTAAATTCAAGGATTGCTGTGTTCGGTGGAGTCGAGTTGAAAGTGCCGAATAAACAGAGATAGCTATTCGTGCTGCGGAGAAGTTTGGGATTGACCTGCACGGGCAGGAGGGCGAGCCTCACCGGCAGCAAGATCACTCAAGCCTCGTACCATCGTAGGTGCTACCAGCATTTTTGCAATGTTGGAAAACTTGTCAGGGCAGAGATTAGAATGGAAAAACGAAAAGCTGAAGGTAGGTTCAATTTTAACTTAAGATTTCAGAGTTTGAATACAACTCGAATAAAAACAGGTCAAAGTCAAAAACTCAAACTTCATTAGATGTTATGAACATGTCAATGGCTCAAACTCAAAAGTCATGACTGCCAATTAGTATAGTAGTACTAGTAGTAGATGTAGTGGTAGTATACTGGTAGTAGTAGTAGTAGTAGTAGTAGACTGATATCTGGATATGGGCAGCCAGGGCAGGACTTGTTTTGCATAAATCCAAGCCGGTTAATGCCGGTAACTTTTAATTATCTAGTCAGGTAACCAACTAAACGGTAGATCTGCATGCTGCTACCATCTTTGGTGGTTATTATTATGTTATGATGCATTTTGTGGTCACAGGCAGTGGATATCTGCAGCTATAATGCAGTATAAATGGCCATTAATCATTGGGTCTATGCGAGAAAACTGTAGATCTAGATTAAAGTTTATTATACAAATTTTACCATTACAATTTGTTTTTCTTTTCCAGATGCAGATGTGGAATCGGCTGAAGAAGGCAGTCTTCATTCTGCACCTCCAAGAAGATGCTGCGATCGAGTCTTTCCCCTACGAAAGGTCGGCATGTCCTGCCAGCAGAATGCATTGTATGCAGAAAGATTCAATGGAAGACTTGTAAACTTACAGGCAAGAGATTCAAGGTCCCCGTTTCCAGGTGCGAACAAGTTTCAGCTACAAAATTCCTGAAAGCAGCTGAGATGCGGCAACACACCCGCATCCTCATGCAGATCCGCGGAAAGGATATGGTAGCTATAGAGCTACAATATCACAAAGGTTGTTACCAGGACTTCACCTGTCTGCGCCGAGCAGAGAGAGCTGCAACAAGTATCGACACTGATGATCTCTTCACTCCCACTTACAACTGTTTGTTTGATCTGATAAGGAGGAGGATTGTGAAAGACAAAGAGTTGCTCAGACTCAAGGACTTACATCGTTCCTTCGTTAAGGCAGGTTTGAGAAACGAAGGAGTGGACTTGTCATCATACCAGACCAAGAAACTGAAACAGCGACTTCAAGTAACATTCCCTCAGCTTATATTCGTGTCCCCGCAGAGACAGAATGAAAGTGAGATTGTGATGGTTGGTGACATGGAGGCATCATCACTTGCTGAGCACGCTGTACAGCAAGATCAAGCAACTAGCACTTCATTCAGTGAAGAGTCTGCCTCAGATGAAGATGAGATGTTGTTTAGTTTCATTACAAATACAAATGTATGATATTATAAACCAGGCACACATTGCACAAAGAGCCCCATGGCTGTAAAGTACATGAAATATATAGTGATCCTTTAAATACTACTTTTAAAATATGTAAAGATGTTAAGTGTTTTTTTCTTAATAATATACATGTAATTTAAATTTGGATCTAATTAAAAAAACATTAACCCTGTGTCATTATGATGTCAAGCTAATATATTAGTAGAATTCTACAAGCGTAAATATGCCATTTAAACATTATCTTATTTTTGCTCTCGTTCTTCCATTCTACAAATAAGTGAAGCATTTTGGAATTTAATGATATGAATATATTGTAAGATGCTTATCGATCATTTCAATTACCTAAAATACCGGTGAAGTTGTTGTTTCAAAGAACTCAGTCTGTAGGTGTATCATCTCATTATACCTACAAACCATCATACGGTGATAGAAGAAATTAAAGTACAAGTACATACTGGAGTCATAAAACCCAAGATTAAAGAAATGCAATGTACCTATTTACATATGATGGATTATCATGAATAACATGTACATCATTATAGTATATAATTTGAAGTCATCAATCAAATTTATATAAAAGTTGAATGAACCAAAATCATGTGTCAAAATGTTTATTTCAATGTACTTTAAGGAGATATAGCAATGGTGAAATGTATGTATTTGGCTGTGATGAATGATAAACACCTATGTTTTGTGCAATTAGATATGAGTGTGCGTGTTGGGATGATTGGTCAACAGTGGCGAGCGAGCGCGAGTCCAGTTAAACAACTAGGCCATAAAGTAATGGAGGGTGTCATATTATGTTCTTTCTATGTTGCATTTCCCTCTTCTGTTTTCGGTCTATCTTCCACTCTTAACATTTTCTCACGTTTTTGTTTTTCAATATGTTTAAGGAAAGGGAGGGTTAATTGCACGAAGTTGCCAAAGTTGATTGATTTTTGAACTGAAGTTGCGTATTGGAATGTATGAATGTTTTTTTGAATTACTTTTAAGGTGGTTGCTGTCCTGCGAATAAATGTGCTAAACCATAGTGTATATGTTGCAGGATGATTTGGAAAATGACATTTTGTATCGTTGTAATCAGTGACATAGATAAGGGGGGGAATGGGGGAAATTCCTTTTCCCTCATGAGAAGGAAAATTTTAAAAAGATCAGAGGGAAAGAAGATAATAGGACCACCTCTCACACTGTACATTATTTGGCCTTAATTCGCATTTCATTCCCAAGTAAACTTGATGCCCTACCAAACTTGATGCCCTACCAAACATGATGCCCGTGCCCCCTTTGGTTGCAGGAAATATACTTGCATCTCGTTGCAATGTACATTATTGAATTGAATTGCTGAGAAAAAAATAACACAAATACTGCTGATTATTTTTTTTTTCATTTTCTTTTATTCAACTAGTGTAAGAGAACATACAAAATCAAATGAAATCAAAACAAATATATATATATTTTTTAATCTGACAAGGAAGGCAATTCCCCCCTCCCCCCCCCCCCCCCGAGCATAGGAATTTCATTTTAAATCAAACCTAAATTTAAAATAGGTAAAAGGGAAACTTACTTGCTTACGCATCGACTATTCTAGACAAGTTAAAAACTTTTTTAAAAATGCCTGAGAAAATCCTACTTTTTTTCAAATTCTTGACATGACATGATGATCCAAACGACAGAATGCGTTCTAAATCTCAGAATTTCTTTTTTAAAGCTATTTGATGTACATTTGTATATTTAAAAGGTTATATACTAAATTCAAGATTATTATTTGAATAACTTAGTGCATTTTGGCAAGGAATGTTAAAAAAGGACACAGAAAAGAGTACATGGGACTGTAGTGGAAATTGTACACAAAATAGGCATACAAAAACGCTTTTATCTTCGTTATATGCCTTATTTAGGGATGGAGACATTCATAATTGGTTTTAGCACCTTCCATTACCCCTATTTAGAGTGTTTTTGTGTGGTTGCATGAGGTGCCCCACGAAAATTGAAAACTAGCCACATTTTTCGCCTCCCATCCCATGGTCTATATAGTACACCCTTTAAGTTGAATTCAAAACACAATGTAACATTATGTAATTCTATCTGAAAAATAGAAGATGAACATCTGAATATGATTAGGGACTACTTAAGCGTAGCAGCCTCAGACCAAGTCCATGCTCAGCCCGTGCTAGTCGGAAGTTGTTGATGCACTCATACACTTGACTTATTCTGCATGTTAATTTGATACATTACAAGACAATGTCAATGACAACAGGAACTAGTGAAGATGATTTACATTGGAAGAATATGTAATCTGCATCCTCTGGGGTTCTTGATCTAAAGCGTCTTGAAGAAACCTACAAGAGATGGTCAGAAACATATGATGAGGTATATATTTTTTTCATTTATTATTCATCTCCGATAATATCCAAAAGCATGCAAGAAAAATCAAGCTAACGACTTGAAGAGCTAGATGGCATAGCATATTGCATATCTAACTTTTATTTTCAATGATTTCTTTTTCTTCATTATAGCTTTCACAAGCCAGTTACATTTTACCTAACGTAAATGGTTGGGTGATAAAATGAGATATGATATTTTAGTATCACCTAGCTATAAGAGGAACAGGTCAGTCCAAGTTTGAACAAATTATGATACAAAATAAGAACAATTATTTTCGAAGTTGCGATCAAGCAAACATAAATTAGCTACTCTGTGACGTATCTTATACGAGCTCCTCTCCCATTTGCTCTGAACTTAAAATTCCATAAACTTTCATATACTTCGTTACAGATGACGGAATAGGTTTTCCATTCATGGATTGTAAAGAAACATATGTAGTGATCTACTATTTATTCATTGTAAAATATCGTTTTTAGCGAATTCCAAAATTGCTACCTCGCCACCTTTTTCAGGTTAGTTTAGTTCGTACAGGAAGGTGAAAGAAAGGAGTCGAAACTCTTGTAATGTATTAAAACGCATTCGTGAGTTCTAAAGCGTAACAAATTTGGATGTGTAACATTCCACTTGGCTTTGAAGTTCCATGCTCCGAGCCGCGCTTCCACTGCGGGAAATTTTGGAGGACAAGCACCATTTTCAAATTTATGACAACATATTTAATTACCTGCAAAATTTTCAGTGTAAATTATCAAATTTATATGAGGATTGTATTGGGAATAGTGCATCAAACAATTTTTCAAACTTACACTGTTAGAACAAGTATTACAATTTTTAATCAAGTTGGTTAAAATTTTAATCAACCACGGATTACCAGGTGAATCACACACTCGTTGGTTAAACTTTAACCAACAGCCTGTTGATTAAAATTTAACCTGTGGTTGATTAAAAAAATTATTATTGGTTAAAAAAAATTGCTCAATGTTGGTTAAAATGGTGTTGATTAAACTTTAACCATTTGTTGATTAAAACTTTAATCTTTTGTTGGTTATTTATGCTTTGTCCGGGGCTGATTCACATGATGTTGGTTAAACTTACATGGGTCGTTGGTTAAAATTGTAACCATTGTAGGTTATTTATTTTTTGATTCACACGATGTTGGTTAAACTTTAGCATGGGTTGTTGGTTACAGTTATAAGCACTGTTGGTTAAACTTACGGGGTTTGGAGGTCTTATCCTCGTGTTTGCAGGTAAGAAATTGTTTAATATGATTATCACCAATGCTAAGATTGGAAGGAAGAAGTGAAATAAGGTTCTTGCTCAAATTAAAAAAACGCTTTGTGTCCCGGCCCGTAGGTTGTATCTCAGCCAGTAAGTGTAACG
>JAVYIG010012465.1:21366-53657 GCA_035222895.1 Strongylocentrotus droebachiensis | reverse complement strand
ACCGTTATTTATTGCCCAAAACCCCTGTGCTTCCAGGGGCTCCGCCCCCTGGAACCCACACCAATTCGTGACCTGCCAGTGTCACAAAAAAGGTAAGAAATAAGCACATCTGACGATAATTTAATGTATAAAGCAACTGAGCTTCTGGGGGCTACGCCCTCTACACCCAACACCAATTTGTGACCTGCCAGTGACACAAATAAACTATAAAAATATGCTAGTCTGACGATAATTTAATGTATAGAACCCCTAAGCTTCTTAGGGCTCCGGCCCCTTGATTCAACAACAATTTGTGACCTGCCAGTGAAACAAATAAAGTATAAAATATGCTCATCTGACGATAATTTAATGTATAGGACCCCTTAGCTTCTTGGGGCTCCGCCCCCTGGATCGAACACCTATTTGTGTCCTCCCAGTGTCACAAATAAATATAAAAATATGCTCATCTGACCGTTATTTATTGCTCAAAAACCCCTTAGCTTCCTGGGGCTTCCGCCCCCCGTATACCCCACACCAATTCATGACCTGCCAGTGTCACAAAAAAGGTAAGAAATAAGCACATCTAACGATAATTTAATGTATAGAGCCTCTGAGCATCTGGGGGCTCCGCCCCCTGGACCCAACATCAATTTGTTTCCTGCCAATGTCACAAATAACGTATAAAAATATGCTCATCTGACCGTTATTTATTGCCCAAAACCCCTAAGCTTCCGGGGGCTCCGCCCCCTGGACCTAACACCAATTTGTGTCTTGCCAGTGTCACAAATAGATAAAAGAAATATGCTCATCTGACCGTTATTTATTGCCCAAAACCCCTGTGCTTCCAGGGGCTCCGCCCCCTGGAACCCACACCAATTCGTGACCTGCCAGTGTCACAAAAAAGGTAAGAAATAAGCACATCTGACGATAATTTAATGTATAAAGCAACTGAGCTTCTGGGGGCTACGCCCTCTACACCCAACACCAATTTGTGACCTGCCAGTGACACAAATAAAGTATAAAAATATGCTAGTCTGACGATAATTTAATGTATAGAACCCCTAAGCTTCTTAGGGCTCCGGCCCCTTGATTCAACAACAATTTGTGACCTGCCAGTGAAACAAATAAAGTATAAAATATGCTCATCTGACGATAATTTAATGTATAGGACCCCTTAGCTTCTTGGGGGCTCCGCCCCCTGGATCGAACACCTATTTGTGTCCTCCCAGTGTCACAAATAAATATAAAAATATGCTCATCTGACCGTTATTTATTGCTCAAAACCCCTTAGCTTCCTGGGGCTCCGCCCCCCGTATACCCCACACCAATTCGTGACCTGCCAGTGTCACAAAAAAGGTAAGAAATAAGCACATCTGAAGATAATTTCATGTATAGAGCCTCTGGGCTTCTGGGGGCTCCGCCCCCTGGACCCAACATCAATTTTTGTTCTGCCAATGTCACAAATAACGTATAAAAAAATGCTCATCTGACCGTTATTTATTGCCCAAAACCCGTTAGCTTCCGGGGCTCCGCCCCCTGGACCCAACACCAATTTGTATCCTGCCTGTGTCACAAATAGATAAAAAATATATTGTCATCTGACCGTTATTTATTGCCCAAAACCCCTGTGCTTCCGGGGGCTCCGACTCCTGGACTAATTCGTGACTTGCCAGTGTCACAAATAAAGTATAAAATAAGCACATCTGACGATAATTTAATGTAACAAGCCTCTGAGCTTATGGGGGCTCCGTCCCCTGGACACAACATCAATTTGTGTCCTGCCAGTGTCACAAATAAAGTATAAAATATGCTCGTCTGACGATAATTTAATATATAGAACCATTTAAGATTTTTGGGGCTCCGCCCCCTGGATCCAACACCAATTTGTGTCCTGCCAGTGTCACAAATAAAATATAAAATATGCTCAGTGTCACAAATAAATATAAAAATATGCTCACCTGACCGTTATTTATTGCCCAAAACCCCTTAGCTTCCTGGGGCTTCGCCCCCCCGTACACCCCACACCAATTCGTGACCTGCCAGTGTCACAAAAAAGGTAAGAAATAAGCACATCTTAAGATAATTTCACGTATAGAGTCTCTGAGCTTCTGGGGGCTCCGCCCCCTGGACCCAACATCAATTTTTGTTCTGCCAATGTCACAAATAAAGTATAAAAATATGCTCATCTGACCGTTATTTATTGCCCAAAACCCCTTAGCTTCCGGGGGCTCCGCCCCCTGGACCCAACACCAATTTGTATCCTGCCTGTGTCACAAATAGATAAAAAAATATTTTGTCATCTGACCGTTATTTATTGCCCAAAACCCCTGTGCTTCCGGGGGCTCCACCCCCTGGACCAATTCGTGACTTGCCAGTGTCACAAATAAAGTATAAAATAAGCACATCTGACCATAATTTAATGTAACAAGCCCCTGAGCTTATGGGGGCTCCGTCCCCTGGACCAAACATCAATTTGTGTCCTGCCAGTGTCACAAATAAAGTATAAAATATGCTCGTCTGACGATAATTTAATATATAGAACCCTTTAGCTTTTTGGGGCTCCGCCCCCTGGATCCAACACCAATTTGTGTCCCTGCCAGTGTCACAAATAAAGTATAAAATATGCTCATCTGACGATAATTTAATGTATAGAACCCCTTAGCTTCTTGGGGCTCGGCCCCCTGGATCGAACACCTATTTGTGTCCTCCCAGTGTCACAAATAACGTATAAAAATATGCTCATCTGACCGTTATTTATTGCCCAAAACCCCTAGCTTCCGGGGCTCCGCCCCCTGGACCCAACACCAATTTGTGTCCTGCCAGTGTCACAAAATAGATAAAAGAAATATGCTCATCTGACCGTTATTTATTGCCCAAAACCCCTGTGCTTCCGGGGGCTTCGCCCCCTGTACACCCCACACCAATTCGTGACCTGCCAGTGTCACAAAAAAGGTAAGAAATAAGCACATCTGACGATAATTTAATGTATAAAGCAACTGAGCTTCTGGGGGCTACGCCCTCTGCACCCAACACCAATTTGTGACCTGCCAGTGACACAAATAAAGTATAAAAATATACTCGTCTGACGATAATTTAATGTATAGAACCCCTTAGCTTCTTCGGGCTCCGCCCCCTGGACCCCACACCAATTCGTGACTTGCCAGTGTCACACATAGATATCAAAATATGCTCATCTAACGATAATTTAATGTATAAGGCTCTGAGCTTCCGGGGCTCCGCCCCCAGTACACCCCACACCATTTCGTGACCTGCCAGTGTCACAAAAGAGGTAAGAAATAAGCACATCTGACGATAATTTAATGTATAAAGCCTCTGAGCTTCTGGGGGCTCCGCCCCCTGGACCCAACATCAATTTGTGTCCTGCCAGTGTCACAAATAACGTATAAAAATATTCTCATCTGACTGTTATTTATTGCCCAAAACCCCTAAGCTTCCGGAGGCTCCGCCTCCTGGACCCAACACCAATTTTCGACTCCTAATCCCTGTCTGAACCCAGTCCCCCCCCCCCCCCTCCTGCGGGAAGCAGGAAAGCTTTTACGTTTCATTAAATCATTAGAGAAAGAAGTCGATTTGTATAACCGTTTTCGACTGGATTCATTCCCTCCTGCGCGAAGCGCGGAAGCTTTTACGTTTCTTTAAATCATATGAAGAAAGAAGGCGATTGTATTACCATTCTCGACTCTTAATCCCCTGTCTGATTTCAGTCCCCTTTCCCCTCCTGCGCGAAGCGCGGAAGCTTTTACGTTTCATTAAATCGTCAGAGAAAGAAGACGATTGTATTACCATTCTCGACTCTTTATCCTTGTCTGCATTCATTTACCCCCCCCCCCCCCTTCCTGCGCGAAAGCTTTTACGTTTCATTTAATCATTAGAGAAAGAAGGCGATTCGTTGTACCGTACCTCGAATCTTAATCCTCGTCTGAATTCAGTTCACCCCCCCCCCCCCTCCTGCACGAAAGCTTTTACATTTCATTAAATCTTTAGAGAAAGAAGACGATTTAATTACCATTTTTGACATTTAATCCTTGTCTTCATTCTCGTCTTCATTCAGTCCTCCCCCCCCCCCCGTACTCGCAAAAGCTTTTACGTTTCATTAAATCGTAAATTCGTTGTACCGTTCTCGAAAATAATCCTCTTCTCCTATTATGAATAGCGACCTTCATTTCGTATTAGGAATAGCGACCCTCTTCTCGTATTATGAATAGCGAACCTAATTTTGTGTTATGAATAGCGACATTCTTCTCCTATTCTGAATAGCGAACCTCGTATTATGAATAGCGATCCTCTACTCCTATTATGAATAGCGACCATATTCTACTATTATGAATAGCGACCCTCTACTCCTATTATGAATACACTGTAAACAAATAATAGTCGAAATAACTCAATGAAATTGAGGAAAAGAATTGCCTTATTTTTATTAAGTAAATATTACCTACGGCATCTTAAGTAGAATTTACTTATTTTGCTGAATAAATTTTTACTCAGTTAAATCGAGTTACATTAACGTAAATAATTTAAGTATTGTAATCAGTTTAGATAATTTAAAAAAAGCTATGATAGGATATCATATTGCACGATTTGGTACCCATCTAATCTAACAAGTAACATCCACTACTTCTATTTAAGATCTACCGCCATCACAAACTATTACATACGCTTCAATTGGACACATATTGAAAGGCTCCAAATTTTTGTATATTGGTTGACAATTTCCTGAAATATCAAGTTTTGATTTGTTTTGAACTGGGTAACAATTAAAAATTGTCTTGTCTTTGCTTAGCCATGTTAAATGAATTAGTAAATGTTTTAAAGTCCTTAAATTTTCATTCAACCACAAAAAAGAATTGTTTTATTTTAAAAAAGTTTAATTTGGTCTAAATGAATATTCATAAATTATGTAAATATTTCTATTACGCACTGCATTTGTCCTTACTTTAAAAAGATAAGAATAATCAACATAAATACGTATAATTTCTGATTTTGAGTTAAAATTATTAAATTAATACAAGCTGAAATTACTTAGTTCTTATGTATTTGATTTTACTTAAATATTCCACGTATGTTCTACTAAATTGAAAGTTTGAGTTAGCAAGACTTAAATTTAGTGCGTAAGTGGCAAAACTAATGTTTTCAAGTAAATTCTACATGGAAAAAATACGTAAAAATTACCAATGAACAAATTCTTTTTTACAGTGTAGATACCCTCTTCTAGCGACCCCTTTCATCGATTATGAATAATGACCCCCTACTCCTATTATGAATAGCAATCCTCTTCTCCTATTATGAATAGCGACCCTCATTTCGTAATATGAATAGCGACCCTCCCTTCCTATTATGAATAGCGACCCCCTACTCCTATTATGAATAGCGATCCTCTTATCCTATTATGAATAACGACCCTCATTTCGTATTATGAATAGCAACCCTCTACTCCTATTATGAAGAGCGACCCTCATGTCGTATTATGATTAGCGACCCTCTTCTACTATAATGAATAACGACCCTACTCCTATTATGAATAGCGACCCTCTTCCCCTATTATGAATAGCGACCCTCATTTCGTATTATGAATAGCGACCCTCCCTTCCTATTATGAATAGCGACCCCCTACTCCTTTTATGAATAGCGATCCTCTTCTCCTGTTATGAATAACGACCCTCATTTCGTATTATGATTAGCGACCCTCTTCTACTATTATGAATAACGACCCTATACTCCTATTATGAATAGCGACCCTCTTCTATTATGAATAGCGAACCTCATTTCGTATTATGAATAGCAACCCTCTACTCCTATTATGAATAGCGACCCTCTACTCCTATTATGAATAGCGACCCTCTTCTCCTATTATGAATAGCGACCCTTTTCATCGATTATGAATAATGACCCCCTACTCCTATTATGAATAGCGACCCTCTTCTCCTATTATGAATAGCGACCCTCATTTCTTATCATGAATAGCGACCCTATTGTCGTATTATGAATAGCGACCCTCATTTCGTATTATGAATAGCGACCTTCTTTCTGTGTTATGAATACCGACCCTTTTGTAATATTATGAATAGGGACCCTTAAGAATAACGACCCTCTCCTGATATAATGAATACCGACCCTCTTCTTTGATTATGATTAGCGGTCCTTATGAATAATGACCCTTTTCTCCAATTATGAAAAGCGGACCTTATGAATAGCGGTCCTTACAAATAGCGGTCCTTATGAATAGCGACATTGACCCATTCATGCGGCCTGCCTAATCTGTCTTCATTCCGGTGCGTGTTTGCCACATTTGGTAAGTAGGCCTAGTTCTAGATTTATTTGGGGCTTTTTAAATCAAATTTACATGTGCATACTATGCTATGGCCTATATAAAGATCTGTGTGCACTGAACTTGAGAAAGTGATGAATTTCTTAGTAGAAAGCATACAACAAATGTAGGCCTATAGGCCCTAGGTTTACGTTGGGCCTGGCCTTGCAGGAATCTAAAAATCTACTCGTCCATTACCGGTCTAACTCCAAGTTACCCTGTGACTCAGTGTGCATGCGAAAATCACACTCACACTCACTGAGTCACAGGGTAGCTTGGAGTTAGACCGTTAATGGACGAGTAGATTTTTAGACCCATGCAAGGCCTATGATGATATAATAAACCTAGGGCCTATATAGGCCTACATTTGTTTTGTGCTTTCTACTTACAAATTCATCCCTTTCTCAAGTTTGGTGCACACAGAGCTATATATAGGCCATAGCATAGTAAGTATACACATGTAAATTCGATTTAAAAAGTGAAAAGCCCCAAATAAATCTAGAACTACTTACCAAATGTACCAATTCGATTTTTGCACTCTCGCAAACAATGCCTCCTGTTCATCCAAGCGTGAACACTTACCACACAAAAATGATACCAAACGATTTGGGATAAAACACTCTTTCATAAGATGTACATGTATATAATAATTTATTGTTCATAGATGATTTTTAAATTAGCAATTTTCGAGGTGTAAACTTTTTCTTGACTCACACTGTACTTGTATTTTATTACAAATTATTTTAGTTCATAGTTAATATTTTCCTTGTTCATGTTTAATTAAATGTAATTTATACGATGTAGCGAAATGTCCTAATAACTGGTAATTTATATGTGTAGTATTTTTTAAATGAATTGCATATAACTAAATCATCAGTAATTAAGAAATATGCTGTAAATTCAGATAAATTGTTTAAAAAACAGATCTGCACGAAACCCCATATTCAATATGCCAATTAATTGGTGTCAACTGGTGCAACTTGAAAAATGCACACAGACCAGTTATCAGCTGGTGCAAAAAAATATGCCAACAGTCAGTTATCAACTGGTGCAAATAGAAATATGCCAACAGTCACGGGATTATCACCACGGAACTTAAATGGTAACTGTGAAACCATCAAGACACACAAGAATAACTCATATTTCACACCTAAAAAATCACAGATTCACACCTAAGATTAATAATCAGTTTGAGTCACGAGATCATCACCACGGAACTTATGGTAATTTTGACCACCATTTAAGAAGGTGTTTTTAGACACCTAATAATTACACATTTTTCACACCTAAATATCACGGATTCACAGCTTAGATTAATAATCCGTTTGAGTCACGAGATCATCACTGCGGAACTTATGGCAACTATGACTACCATTTAAATTATGTGTTTTAAGACACCTAATAATTACACATTTTTCACACCTAAATATCACGGATTCACAGCTTATATTAGTAATCAGTTTTAGCCACGTGATCATCACCAAGAAAGTTACGGTAACTTTGAAACCATTTAAAAAGGTGTTTTAAGACACCTAATAATGACTGATTTTTCACACCTAAAAATCACGGATGCCCAGCTTATATTAATAATCCGTTTGAGTTGAGTTGAGTTTGAGTCTATTTTATTTATACACGGTAAAAGCCCGAAACAATTCACAGACTGGTTTCAATCAGGGCGTGTCGATAACAAAACAACATATATGACATACAAACAAAAGTAATATAACACTGACAAATTCACAACCATAACACGACAATATATAGGAAATAAGCTAAAACACTTTACTTAATTAGAACTATATTGGTAGGCCCAAAAGATAAACAATTGAAATAAGTTATGATCATCATAATCTGTTTGCATATATATATATGTAAAGTAAAAACAAAAAGAAGTTTAACAAGATTATAAATAAGCCATATTATGTATTTATGTTAAATATTAAATAAGCAAACAATAAACAAAATAAAACACACATAATGTAGGACGTGTAATAATTATGAAATTAAGACAAATGCGTATTCCATATTAAGTAGAAGTAAAATGAAGTATGGAATAATAATAAATATTTAAGAGCATTATGAATATGGATCAGTTAAATACTACATATATAATTGTTTTTGTTTTTAAAGAGACAAAAACTGATATCGTATTGCAAAGATCATATTGCACACGATTAGACATTTAAAACATATTGCGTAGGAGTAATATAACATAAATAAGAATAATAAATAGGTTGAAATTATGAAGATATGTATACAACTATAAAACCATAAAAACAAACAACAAAGCTCTCTTAAACTAATAAGTTAGCCCCTCCCCACACACTTATTTCGTATTACGTCAGTTTTGCCTTAAAAATATTGAACGATTTAGCACCATGTACATCATGTGGCAAGTTATTCCATGTTAAGGCCCCTCTATATTTAAAAGACCTTTCATAGTCTCAGTCTTTGAGTATGTGTCTTCATCTTACTTCAGATACTTCATTGAAGAAGAAAAAAGTTCTGACAGGCATGTTGGTACATACATGTATTGCATGGAACAGCAAAGTAATCATACCATTCTGGATTCTAAATGCTTAAAACAGTAGTTTTCTTATAAAGAGATTGTTCAAATTGTGACATGCTGGAAAATGCGTTTGAATAAAAAAAAATCTTCTGAAGTACAAATGTATATGTCCACTCATTCTTCCTCATTTTGTCCTATCACTGCCTCAAGAGACCTTACATAACTAATGGGAATCATCAAACATTCTTCCCAATTTATGGTAATGGATGAGTCTCACATAAAAGCGATAACAGCTTACCTGAAATCATTAACAATGTATCTATATAGTAGAAAATATCACAGGAGCATACTCCAAAACTTACCCAATGACAGTTTACAGATTTCTGATACAAAATACACCAATACCTAAACTCAAAAGTGATTACCTTGAAAGCTGGTGACAGTAGAAATCCTCTAACTGGGCAAGGCCTTTACTTGCATCATGCTCAAGTCTGATTTAATTTGCTTCAAACAAGATTTGCTTTGCTATGGCAACATAACCTGCCCTCAGACGCACTATGGTAAAAATAAGAAACAAAATATGAATCAAAATAAGTTGTAACCAGTATTAAAAAAAAATTAAATGACAGTAATGGGCTTTTCAAAATACCCTTTTCCACACAATTTCATTCACCAATTATGTTGCATGTTGCGATTTTGGAAGTCTTCAAGAATTACATGTACAAAACAAAAAAAATCCAGATTTAGAACATACATGTCATGGTAAACCACCTAAGAACAAAAATTGCTGCCGCAAAATGAATTTACAAAAAGTGGGCTTCACTTGTCGTTCGATTCACCTAAAATGGTTCTTCTTTATTTGCCACTGCCTTCTTTCTTTCTTGTTTACATGGTTTGCTTGGTAAAGCCTCATTTAGTTATGACTAGGTAAACGATGTTTTTTGTTTTGTTATGATGACGTAAGTGTAATATGTTTTTGCATTCTGTATCTTGTAACACAGAGTTCTATCAATACGTGTAAGACCTTTGGTTTGCACAGTTACCATTCACTTGAACCTAAAAAAAACCACTGCGTATTCTTTACTGCAGTTTACCGTGACATATCTGAACAAGCCTTAATGTGTGAAGGAGGCTTTGAGGATCATCAAGAGTCTCTGGAAGCGCTCTTTCTGCAGGTGAAGGAGGGTCTGGATCAGACTTGTCCTTGCACCAGGGTCTAGTTGCTTGGCTAGGATCCTGCATAGGACCTGGACCAACTCAAAGTTCAGCTCCACCCTTACAAAAAAATGTTCAATGGTATACCAATGGTATACCATTCGGAAGAACCACTGAAAATACCATACAGATACCATTCACAAACACCATTTAAATACCGTTCGGATACCATTGAGATTACGCTCGCAACGTACCATTGGACACCATTCATCTAACAGTGAAATACCATTCAACCTAATAATAATATTTTGAACGCTCATTTGCATAATTACCAATGGTAGATGAATGGTATTATTTACACCATTGAAAATTTGAATATGAAATATGCAAATTTTGAACCATTAATTTACCATTCACCATTGGCATGGTAGGCCAATGGTGGATGGCAGGCCAATGGTGGATGATGAATGATAGGCCAATGGTGGATGATGAATAGTAATCCAATGGTGGATGATGAATGGTAGGCCAATGGTGAATGGTGAATGGTAGGCCAATGGTGGATGATGCATAGTGGCCAATGGTGGATGATGAATGGTAGGCCAATGGTGGATGATGAATGGTAGGCCAATGGTGAATGGTAGGCCAATGGTAGATGGTGAATGGTAGGCCAATGGTGGATGATGAATGGTGATTGATAGGCCAATGGTGGGTGGTGAATGGTAGGCCAATAGTGAATGGTAGGACAATGGTGGGTGGTGAATAGTATGCCAATGGTGAATGGTAGATTAATGGTACAAAATTTGGATATTTCATATTCACATTTCAATGTTGTAAATAGTACCATTCATCTACGATTGGTGATTATGCAAATGAGCGTCCAAAAAAGTTGTTATTAGGTGGAATGGTATTTTACTGGTAGTAGAATGGTACCCAATGGTAAACTGCGAGCATAATCTCCGATCCGAATGGTATTTAAATGGTGTGTGTGAATGGTTTCCGTTTGGTATTTTCAGTGGTACTTCCGAATGGAATACTATTGGTATACCATTGAACATTTTTTTTTGTAAGGGAGTACTTATAAAACTAAACAGTTTTGATGAATGCTTTTCCTCAAGCTTACTTCAGGAAAAGCAATCAACAAAACTGTCTTATCCTACAGCTCCATGTATCAGAATAACCTTTTCCCAGCTAGCTCTAGTTAGTGTCTTCGATCATCTTCCTCTCTTATTTCATTTTTTAAGACATCCTTGTAAACATCTTAAACAGAGGACCATCTAAGGGTGTGTAGAATTTCTTGTTGAGAGTATTCTCAATTATAAACTGATTTTGTTTTCAGTTTATAATTGAGAAAATATTTCTCAATAACTTGTGTTAATATTGAATTATAAATACAATAATAATAATAATGATAATACAATATTTATGAAGCGCATAATAAACATAAGTTTCTCTATGCGCCGTACAAGCATTATGACGAGAAATATAATCACATAAAAGGAATCAACACAGAGAAATATACAAATCTTATAACTACTAAAATGACTAACTTAACATAGTAAATGACATAATAAAGAGAACTAACATGGTCCAAACAAAGGACGTAAAGAGCTTATTATTAAGAGGTACGTTTTTAGTAAAGATTTAACCGTTGCTGAAGTGGGTGCCTGTCGAATATAATTGGGAAGATTGTTCGAAAGGTTTGGTCCGGCAACTGCAAAAGATCTGCCCCCATAGAATATAGTATTGGTATATGGTACACAAAGTAATGCTTGATTGCTTGAATGGAGGGTTCAGGGTGGGTGGTATTGTTTGAGCAAATCAGTTTTGGAATCATTTAAAGACAATTTGTTTTTCATTGCCCAAATCTTAAAAGGGCTATTGAATAGAAAAGAGCAGAAAATGAAGTAAAAGGTGAAGCAAGAAAATTCATAAAGAAAGAGGTGTTATGCCTCAAATCAAGAGCCTAGAAAATGAGCTTCACAGGAGAACATGACCAGACCATAACTTCCTCAGCAGCATGTAAAGTTAATGATGCTGTATTTCTTGCAACTGTTCGGCTTTCAAAACAGAACATCCTTCTCATCCTTGTATTCTGGAAGCAGCAGCGGTAGATAGTTATGTAAGTCCAAAGCCCTTGCCGTACTGAACAGCAGCAGTAGATAGTTATGTAAGTCCAAAGCCCTTGCCGTACTGAACAGCAGCAGTAGATGGTTATGTAATTCCAAAGCCCTTGCCGTACTAAACAGCAGCAGTAGATAGTTATGTAAGTCCAAGGCCCTTGCCGTACTGAACAGCAGCAGTAGATGGTTATGTAATTCCAAAGCCCTTGCCGTACTGAACAGCAGCAGTAGATAGTTATGTAAGTCCAAAGCCCTTGCCGTACTGAACAGCAGCAGTAGATAGTTATGTAATTCCAAAGCCCTTGCCGTACTGAACAGCAGCAGTAGATAGCTATGTAAGTCCAAAGCCCTTGCCAGACTGAACAGCAGCAGTAGATAGTTATGTAATTCCAAAGCCCTTGCCGTACTGAACAGCAGCAGTAGATAGTTATGTAAGTCTAAAGCCCTTGCCGTACTGAACAGGAGGAGTAGATAGTTATGTAAGTCCAAAGCCCTTGCCGTACTGAACAGCAGCAGTAGATGGTTATGTAATTCCAAAGCCCTTGCCGTACTAAACAGCAGCAGTAGATAGTTATGTAAGTCCAAGGCCCTTGCCGTACTGAACAGCAGCAGTAGATAGCTATGTAAGTCCAAAGCCCTTGCCAGACTGAACAGCAGCAGTAGATAGTTATGTAAGTCCAAAGCCCTTGCCGTACTGAACAGCAGCAGTAGATAGTTATGTAAGTCCAAAGCCCTTGCCGTACTGAACAGCAGCAGTAGATAGTTATGTAATTCCAAAGCCCTTGCCGTACTGAACAGCAGCAGTAGATAGCTATGTAAGTCCAAAGCCCTTGCCGTACTGAACAGCAGCAGTAGATGGTTATGTAATTCCAAAGCCCTTGCCGTACTGAACAGCAACGAGGAGCCTCTCTCTCAGGTTCTTCTCATCTTTGTAGTCTGGAAGCAGTAAACGATTGAAGCAGCTAGTTCATGGCCGTGGGAAGGCGCTCAGAGTCAGGACAGTTTCTTTGAATTACGATGGGCAGGCTGGACAGGCCTTTCAGAGGAACCTGTAATGATTTAAAAAAAACATAACAAGAAAAACATGAGGAAAGAAAGAGAGTTGCTATCAGGAAGATGTTGCTAATTCAAACTACTGATGGTTTGAAGACTTTTTTCAGACTTGTTTTTTATTCATATGAAGATCATGCAACTGATCTCCAAACTGAGAATTATAGCAAAATTCTTTCTCAGGAAATATCTCCTGAGAAGGATGCACGCAAATTATGAAAACAAAATTACTTGATGCATTTCAACTAAGACAGATTTGTACATGTGAAATATATTTACCCTGTCGCTTCCTGTAATGAAGTTAAGCAGTTTGTTCTTGGGAATGAATTAATCTCCACAAAGATAACACAGTCGGGTGTTTCCTATTCGATATTGAAAGAAAGAGATTATATAAAGAGCTTTGATTATAAAGTACTGGTTATAAATTCGAATGTTAAGACCCCACAGTCATATATTTTAACTCTTGGAATATTTGAATTAATTGTGAAAGAAAGACTTATTTATAAGCTCAATATTTTATTCCCCATGACAGATGATAATCATATAGCAGCACTGTCAAAAGGCTTGTTCAGATACGACCCGATCAAACCACAAAAGTTTTTTTCTTCAGATTACTTAAAGTGTAATACACTTCACATTTCTGTATACTAAACACAGAGCTCTGTAAATAAGCAAAAGTCCTTTTTGCCCACAGTTGCCGTTCATTTAACACGTAATAACAACTTGTGGCAGCTTATTTTGCGGCAGTTTACCGCGCTGTATGTTAATAAGCCTCAAGAGATTTTAAAGCAATAGTGGTATTCCTTTTAAGCACCCAAATAAGGCAAACAATACAACAGCATAAGATGAACATGGAAATGAAGAAAGGGTTCACTAGAAAGAATGGCCAGTATTTCAGAGTAACAAAGGAAGTAATGGTTACCTGGAGAAGCCATCCTCATAGGTAGCAGAGGCCTCTAGAGCATGGAAGTCTAAAACAGGACTACCACAGATGAGAAGCTCTATCTCGGAAGGTTGGAACAGCTGCGGGGCTGAACCTCCACATACGCTGTGAAAACCACTGGCAAAGGCCTGATGGAATAAACAAACCTTCTAAAATGAGTCTGTAAATATTTTCTGTGAAATCTGTTGCAAGAAAATTATGCTTGTTCTAAAAATAAGAAAACTACTGTTTTAAGCGTTTAGAATCCAGAATGATATGATTACTTTGCTGTTCCTTGCAATACATGTATGTACCAACATGCCAGTCAGAACTTTTTTCTTCTTCAAGAGATTTTAAAGCAATAGTAGTATACTTTTAAGCACCCAAATAAGGCAAACAATACAACAGCATAAGATGAACATGGAAATGAAGAAAGGGTTCACTAAAACGAATGGCCAGTATTTCAGAGTTACAAAGGAAGTAATGGTTACCTGGAGAAGCCATCCTCATAGGTAGCAGAGGCCTCTAGAGCATGGAAGTCTAAAACAGGACTACCACAGATGAGAAGCTCTATCGCGGAAGGTTGGAACAGCTGCAGGGCTGAACCTCCACATACGCTGTGAAAACCACTGGCAAAGGCCTGATGGAATAAACAAACCTTCTAAAATGAGTCTGTAAATATTTTCTGTGAAATCGGTTGCAAGAAAATTATGCTTGTTCTAAAAATAAGAAAACTACTGTTTTAAGCATTTAGAATCCAAAATGGTATGATTACTTTGCTGTTCCATGCAATACATGTATGTACCAACATGCCTGTCAGAACTTATTTCTTCTTCAAGAGATTTTAAAGCAATAGTGGTATTCCTTTTAAGCACCCAAATAAGGCAAACAATACAACAGCATCTTATGCTGTTGTATTGTTTGCCTTATTTGGAAATGGAAATGGAAATGAAGAAAGGGTTCACTAAAAAGAATGGCCAGTATTTCAGAGTTACAAAGGAAGTAATGGTTACCTGGAGAAGCCATCCTCATAGGTAGCAGAGGCCTCTAGAGCATGGAAGTCTAAAACAGGACTACCACAGATGAGAAGCTCTATCTCGGAAGGTTGGAACAGCTGCAGGGCTGAACCTCCACACACGCTATGAAAACCACTGGCAAAGGCCTGATGGAATAAACAAACCTTCTAAAATGAGTCTGTAAATATTTTCTGTGAAATCTGTTGCAAGAAAATTATGCTTGTTCTAAAAATAAGAAAACTACTGTTTTAAGCATTTAGAATCCAGAATGATATGATTACTTTGCTGTTCCATGCAATACATGTATGTACCAACATGCCTGTCAGAACTTTTTTCTTCTTCAAGAGATTTTAAAGCAATAGTGGTATTCCTTTTAAGCACCCAAATAAGGCAAACAATACAACAGCATAAGATGAACATAGAAATGAAGAAAGGGTTCACTAAAAAGAATGGCCAGTATTTCAGAGTTACAAAGGAAGTAATGGTTACCTGGAGAAGCCATCCTCATAGGTAGCAGAGGCCTCTAGAGCATGGAAGTCTAAAACAGGACTACCACAGATGAGAAGCTCTATCTCGGAGGGTTGGAACAGCTGCAGGGCTGAACCTCCACACACGCTATGAAAACCACTGGCAAAGGCCTGATGGAATAAACAAACCTTCTAAAATGAGTCTGTAAATATTTTCTGTGAAATCTGTTGCAAGAAAATTATGCTTGTTCTAAAAATAAGAAAACTACTGTTTTAAGCATTTAGAATCCAGAATGATATGATTACTTTGCTGTTCCATGCAATACATGTATGTACCAACATGCCTGTCAGAACTTTTTTCTTCTTCAAGAGATTTTAAAGCAATAGTGGTATTCCTTTTAAGCACCCAAATAAGGCAAACAATACAACAGCATAAGATGAACATAGAAATGAAGAAAGGGTTCACTAAAAAGAATGGCCAGTATTTCAGAGTTACAAAGGAAGTAATGGTTACCTGGAGAAGCCATCCTCATAGGTAGCAGAGGCCTCTAGAGCATGGAAGTCTAAAACAGGACTACCACAGATGAGAAGCTCTATCTCGGAAGGTTGGAACAGCTGCAGGGCTGAACCTCCACATACGCTGTGAAAACCATTGGCAAAGGCCTGATGGAATAAACAAACCTTCTAAAATGAGTCTGTAAATATTTTCTGTGAAATCGGTTGCAAGAAAATTATGCTTGTTCTAAAAATAAGAAAACTACTGTTTTAAGCATTTAGAATCCAAAATGGTGTGATTACTTTGCTGTTCCATGCAATACATGTATGTACCAACATGCCTGTCAGAACTTTTTTCTTCTTCAAGAGATTTTAAAGCAATAGTGGTATTCCTTTTAAGCACCCAAATAAGGCAAACCATACAACAGCATAAGATGAACATGGAAATGAAGAAGGGTTCACTAAAAAGAATGGCCAGTATTTCAGAGTTACAAAGGAAGTAATGGTTACCTGGAGAAGCCATCCTCATAGGTAGCAGAGGCCTCTAGAGCATGGAAGTCTAAAACAGGACTACCACAGATGAGAAGCTCTATCTCGGAAGGTTGGAACAGCTGCAGGGCTGAACCTCCACATACGCTGTGAAAACCACTGGCAAAGGCCTGATGGAATAAACAAACCTTCTAAAATGAGTCTGTAAATATTTTCTGTGAAATCGGTTGCAAGAAAATTATGCTTGTTCTAAAAATAAGAAAACTACTGTTTTAAGCATTTAGAATCCAGAATGATATGATTACTTTGCTGTTCCATGCAATACATGTATGTACCAACATGCCAGTCAGAACTTTTTTCTTCTTCAAGAGATTTTAAAGCAATAGTGGTATTCCTTTTAAGCACCCAAATAAGGCAAACAATACAACAGCATAAGATGAACATGGAAATGAAGAAAGGGTTCACTAAAAAGAATGGCCAGTATTTCAGAGTTACAAAGGAAAGTTTTCTTTAACAAAAAATATGTTTCTATGTAAGAAAATTCAAATCTTAGTTTTCGAGTACAATCCCATCTTGTGCTACTGGTATACAAATAAAGGGCGTGGCTATGATAAGGGAACAATTTCTATGTATGAACAAATTTGTCTTGCAGAGAAAGAGATGATGATAACCATCTTTGTCATAACTATCATTGTCAGGGTGTTGACAGGGTGTTGTCAGGGTGCTGACCGTTATTTATTGCCCAAAATCCCATAGCTTTCGGGGGCTCCGCCCCCTGGACCCAACATCAATTAGTGTCCTGCCAATGTCACAAATAACGTATAAAAATATACTCATCTGACCGTTATTTATTGCCCAAAATCCTATAGCTTCCGGTGGCTCCGCCCCCTGGACCCAACATCAATTTCTGTCCTGCCAATGTCACAAATAACGTATAAAAATATGCTCATCTGACCGTTATTTATTGCCCAAAACCATTAAGCTTCCGGGTGCTCCGCTCCTTGGACCCAACACCAATTTGTGTCCTGCCAGTGTCACAAATAAGGTATACAAATATGCTCGTCTGACGATAATTTAATGTATAGAACCTCTTAGCTTCAAGGGGCTCCGCCCCATGGATCCAACACCAATCCGTGACCTGCCAGTGTCACAAAAAAGGTAAGAAAGCACATCTGACGATAATTTAATGTAACAAGCCTCTGAGCTTATGGGGGCTCCGTCCCCTGGACCCAACATCAATTTGTGTCGTGCCAGTGTCACAAATAAAGAATAAAATATGCTCGTCTGACGATAATTTAATATATAGAACCCTTTAGCTTTTTGGGGCTCCGCCCCCTGGATCCAACACCAATTTGTTTCCTGCCAGTGTCTCAAATAAATATTTAAAAAATGCTCATCTGACCGTTATTTATTGCCAAAAACCCCATAGCTTCCGGGGGCTCCGCCCCCTGGACCCAACATCAATTTGTGTCCTGCCAATGTCACAAATAAGGTATAAAAATATGCTCATCTGACCGTTATTTATTGCCCAAAACCCCTAAGCTTCCGGGGGCTCCGCCCCTTGGACCCAACACCAATTTGTGTCCTGCCAGTGTCACAAATAGATAAAAGAAATATGCTCATCTGACCGTTATTTATTACCCGAAACCCCTGTGCTTCCGGGGGCTCCGCCCCCTGTACACCCCACACCAATTCTTGACCTGCCAGTGTCACAAAAAAGGTAAGAAATAAGCACATCTGACGATAATTTAATGTATAGAGCCTCTAAGCTTCTGAGGGCTCCGCCCCCTGGACCCAACATCAATTTGTGTCCTGCCAATGTCATAAATAACGTATAAAAATATGCTCATCTGACCGTTATTTATTGCCCAAAACCCCTAAGCTTCTGGGGGCTCCGCCCCCTGGACCCAACACCAATTTGTGTCCTGCCAGTGTCACAAATAGATAAAAGAAATATGCTCATCTGACCGTTATTTATTGCCCAAAACCCCTGCGCTTCCGGGGGCTCCGCCCCCTGGACCCTAAACCAATTCGTGACTTGCCAGTGTCACACATAGATATCAAAATATGCTCTTCTAACGATAATTTAATGTATAAGGCTCTGAGCTACCGGGGGCTCCGCCCCCTGGATCGAACACCAATTTGTATCCTGTCTGTGTCACAAATAGATAAAAAATATATTGTCATCTGACCGTTATTTATTGCCCAAAACCCTTGTGCTTCCGGAGGCTCCGCCCCCTGGACCAAATCGTGACTTGCCAGTGTCACAAATAAAGTATAAAATATGCACATCTGACTATAATTTAATGTTCAAAACCCCTGAGTTTCTGGGAGCTCCGCCCCCTGCACCCAACACCAATTTGTGTCCTGCCAGTGTCACAAATAAGGTATAAAAATATGCTCGTCTGACGATAATTTAATGTATAGAACCCCTTAGCTTCAAGGGGATCCGCCCCATGGATCCAACACCAAACCGTGACCTGCCAGTGTCACAAAAAAGGTAAGAAATAAGCACATCTGACGATAATTTAATGTAACAAGCCTCTGAGCTTATAGGGGCTCCGTCCCCTGCACCCAACATCAATTTGTGTCCTGCCAGTGACACAAATAAAGTATAAAATATGCTCGTCTGACGATAATTTATTATATAGAACCCCTGAGTTTCTGGGGGCTCCGGCCCCGCACCCAACACCAATTTGTGTCCTGCCAGTGACACAAATAAAGTATAAAATATGCTCGTCTGACGATAATTTAATATATAGAACCCTTTAGCTTTTTGAGGCTCCGCCCCCTGGATCCAACACCAATTTGTGTCCTGCCAGTGTCTCAAATAGATATTAACAAAATGCTTATCTGACCGTTATTTATTGCCCCAAATCCCATAGCTTCCGGGGGCTCCGCCCCCTGGACCTAACATCAATTTGTGTCCTGCCAATGTCACAAATAACGTATAAAAATATGCTCATCTGACCGTTATTTATTGCCCAAAACCCCTAAGCTTCTTCCAGGGGCTCCGCCCCTTGGACCCAACACCAATTTGTGTCCTGCCAATGTCACAAATAAAGTATAAAATATGCTCGTCTGACGATAATTTAATATATAGAACCCCTTAGCTTCTTGGGGCTCCGCCTCCTGGATCGAACACCTATTTGTGTCCTCCCAGTGTCACAAATAAATATAAAAATATGCTCATCTGACCGTTATTTATTGCCCAAAACCCCTTAGCTTCCTGGGGCTCCGCCCCCCGTACACCCCACACCGATTCGTGACCTGCCAGTGTCAAAAAAAGGTAAGAAATAAGCACATCTGAAGATAATTTAATGTATAGAACCCCTTAGCTTCTTGGGGCTCCGCCCCCTGGACCCAACATCAATTTTTGTTCTGCCAATGTCACAAATAACGTATAAAAATATGCTCATCTGACCGTTATTTATTGCCCAAAACCCCTTAGCTTCCGGGGGCTCCGCCCCCTGGACCCAACACCAATTTGTATCCTGCCTGTGTCACAAATAGATAAAAAAAATATATTGTCATCTGACCAGTTATTTATTGCCCAAAACCCCTGTGCTTCCGGGGGCTCCGCCCCCTGGACCAATTCGTGGCTTGCCAGTGTCACAAATAAAGTATAAAATATACACATCTGAAAAAAAATTATTTCCAAAACCCCTGAGTTTCTGGGGGCTCCGCCCACTGCACCCAACACAAATTTGTGTCCTGCCAGTGTCTCAAATAGATATTAAAATAATGCTCATCTGACCGTTATTTTTTGCCCAAAATCCCATAGCTTCCG
This sequence comes from Strongylocentrotus droebachiensis, assembly GCA_035222895.1. Lineage (NCBI taxonomy): Eukaryota > Metazoa > Echinodermata > Echinoidea > Camarodonta > Strongylocentrotidae > Strongylocentrotus > Strongylocentrotus droebachiensis. The sequence goes on along the minus strand of JAVYIG010012465.1, from coordinate 33,337 downwards.
GGGGCTCCGCCCCCTGGACCCAACATCAATTTGTGTCCTGCCAATGTCACAAATAACGTATAAAAATATACTCATCTGACCGTTATTTATTGCCCAAAATCCCATAGCTTCCGGGGGCTCCGCCCCTTGGACCCAACACCAATTTGTGTCCTGACAGTGTCACAAATAAGGTATACAAATATGCTCGTCTGACGATAATTTAATGTATAGAACCTCTTAGCTTCAAGGGGCTCCGCCCCATGGATCCAACACCAATCCGTGACCTGCCAGTGTCACAAAAAAGGTAAGAAAGCACATCTGACGATAATTTAATGTAACAAGCTTCTGAGCTTATGGGGGCTCCGTCCCCTGGACCCAACATCAATTTGTGTCCTGCCAGGGTCACTAATAAAGTATAAAATATGCTCGTCTGACGATAATTTAATATATAGGACCCTTTAGCTTTTTGGGGCTCCGCCTCCTGGATCCAACACCAATTTGTGTCCTGCCAGTGTCTCAAATAAATATTAAAAAAATGCTCATCTGACCGTTATTTATTGCCAAAAACCCCATAGCTTCCGGGGGCTCCGCCCCCTGGACCCAACATCAATTTGTGTCCTGCCAATGTCACAAATAACGTATAAAAATATGCTCATCTGACCGTTATTTATTGCCCAAAACCCTAAGCTTCCGGGGGCTCCGCCCCCTCTACACCCCACACCAATTCGTGACCTGCCAGTGTCACAAAAAAGGTAAGAAATAAGCACATCTGACGATAATTTAATGTATAGAGCCTCTAAGCTTCTGAGGGCTCCGCCCCCTGGACCCAACATCAAGTTGTGTCCTGCCAATGTCACAAATAACGTATAAAAATATGCTCATCTGACCGTTATTTATTGCCCAAAACCCCTAAGCTTCTGGGGGCTCCGCCCCCTGGACCCAACACTAATTTGTGTCCTGCCAGTGTCACAAATAGATAAAAGAAATATGCTCATCTGACCGTTATTTATTGCTCAAAACCCCTGTGCTTCCGGGGGCTCCGCCCCCTGGAACCTTAACCAATTCGTGACTTGCCAGTGTCACACATAGATATCAAAATATGCTCATCTAACGATAATTTAATGTATAAGGCTCTGAGCTTCCGGGGGCTCCGCCCCCTGGACCCAACACCAATTTGTGTCCTGCCAGTGTCACAAATAGATAAAAGAAATATGCTCATCTGACCGTTATTTATTGCCCAAACCCCTGTGCTTCCGGGGGCTCCGCCCCCTGGACCCTAAACCAATTCGTGACTTGCCAGTGTCACACATAGATATCAAAATATGCTCATCTAACGATAATTTAATGTATGATGCTCTGAGCTTCCGGGGGCTCCGCCCCCAGTACACCCAACACCATTTCGTGACCTGCCAGTGTCACAAAAAAGGTAAGAAATAAGCACATCTGACAATAATTTAATGTATAAAGCCTCTTAGCTTCTGGGGGCTCTGCCCCCTGGACCCAACATCAATTTGTGTCCTGCCACTGTTACAAATAACGTATACAAATATTCTCATCTGACTGTTATTTATTGCACAAAACCCCTAAGCTATCGGGGGCTCCGCCTTCTGGACCCAACACCAATTTGTGACCTGCCAGTGTCGCAAAAAAGGTAATATAAATAAGCACATCTGACGATAATTTAATGTATAAAGCCTCTGAGTTTCTGGGGGCTCCGCCCCCTGGATCCAACACCAATTTGTGTCCTGCCAATGTCACAAATAACGTATAAAAATATGCTCATCTGACCGTTATTTATTGCCCAAAATCCCATAGCTTCCGGGGGCTCCGCCCCCTGGACCTAACATCAATTTGTGTCCTGCCAATGTCACAAATAACGTATAAAAATATGCTCATCTGACCGTTATTTATTGCCCAAAACCCCTAAGCTTCCAGGGGCTCCGCCCCTTGGACCCAACACCAATTTGTGTCCTGCCAGTGTCACAAATAGATAAAAGAAATATGCTCATCTGACCGTTATTTATTGCCCTAAACCCCTGTGCTTCCGGGGGCTTCGCCCCCTGTACATCCCACACCAATTCGTGACCTGCCAGTGTCACAAAAAAGGTAAGAAATAAGCACATCTGACGATAAATTAATGTATAGAGCCTCTAAGCTTCTGAGGGCTCCGCCCCCTGGACCCAACATCAATTTGTGTCCTGCCAATGTAACAAATAACGTATAAAAATATGCTCATCTGACCGTTATTTATTGCCCAAAACCCCTAAGCTTCCGGGAGCTCCGCCCCCTGCACCCAACACCAATTTGTGTCCTGCCAGTGTCACAAATAAGGTATACAAATATGCTTGTCTGACGATAATTTAATGTATAGAACCTCTTAGCTTCAAGGGGCTCCGCCCCATGGATCCAACACCAATCCGTGACCTGCCAGTGTCACAAAAAAAGGTAAGAAAGCACATCTGACGATAATTTAATGTAACAAGCCTCTGAGCTTATGGGGGCTCCGTCCCCTGGACCCAACATCAATTTGTGTCGTGCCAGTGTCACAAATAAAGAATAAAATATGCTCGTCTGACGATAATTTAATATATAGAACCCTTTAGCTTTTTGGGGCTCCGCCCCCTGGATCCAACACCAATTTGTGTCCTGCCAGTGTCTCAAATAAATATTTAAAAAATGCTCATCTGACCGTTATTTATTGCCAAAAACCCCATAGCTTCCGGGGGCTCCGCCCCCTGGACCCAACATCAATTTGTGTCCTGCCAATGTCACAAATAAGGTATAAAAATATGCTCATCTGACCGTTATTTATTGCCCAAAACCCCTAAGCTTCCGGGGGCTCCGCCCCTTGGACCCAACACCAATTTGTGTCCTGCCAGTGTCACAAATAGATAAAAGAAATATGCTCATCTGACCGTTATTTATTACCCGAAACCCCTGTGCTTCCGGGGGCTCCGCCCCCTGTACACCCCACACCAATTCTTGACCTGCCAGTGTCACAAAAAAGGTAAGAAATAAGCACATCTGACGATAATTTAATGTATAGAGCCTCTAAGCTTCTGAGGGCTCCGCCCCCTGGACCCAACATCAATTTGTGTCCTGCCAATGTCATAAATAACGTATAAAAATATGCTCATCTGACCGTTATTTATTGCCCAAAACCCCTAAGCTTCTGGGGGCTCCGCCCCCTGGACCCAACACCAATTTGTGTCCTGCCAGTGTCACAAATAGATAAAAGAAATATGCTCATCTGACCGTTATTTATTGCCCAAAACCCCTGTGCTTCCGGGGGCTCCGCCCCCTGGACCCTAAACCAATTCGTGACTTGCCAGTGTCACACATAGATATCAAAATATGCTCATCTAACGATAATTTAATGTATAAGGCTCTGAGCTACCGGGGGCTCCGCCCCCTGGATCGAACACCAATTTGTATCCTGTCTGTGTCACAAATAGATAAAAAATATATTGTCATCTGACCGTTATTTATTGCCCAAAACCCTTGTGCTTCCGGAGGCTCCGCCCCCTGGACCAAATCGTGACTTGCCAGTGTCACAAATAAAGTATAAAATATGCACATCTGACGATAATTTAATGTATAGAGCCTCTAAGCTTCTGAGGGCTCCGCCCCCTGGACCCAACATCAATTTGTGTCCTGCCAATGTCACAAATAACGTATAAAAATATGCTCATCTGACCGTTATTTATTGCCCAAAACCCCTAAGCTTCTGGGGGCTCCGCCCCCTGGACCCAACACTAATTTGTGTCCTGCCAGTGTCACAAATAGATAAAAGAAATATGCTCATCTGACCGTTATTTATTGCTCAAAACCCCTGTGCTTCCGGGGGCTCCGCCCCCTGGAACCTTAACCAATTCGTGACTTGCCAGTGTCACACATAGATATCAAAATATGCTCATCTAACGATAATTTAATGTATAAGGCTCTGAGCTTCCGGGGGCTCCGCCCCCTGGACCCAACACCAATTTGTGTCCTGCCAGTGTCACAAATAGATAAAAGAAATATGCTCATCTGACCGTTATTTATTGCCCAAACCCCTGTGCTTCCGGGGGCTCCGCCCCCTGGACCCTAAACCAATTCGTGACTTGCCAGTGTCACACATAGATATCAAAATATGCTCATCTAACGATAATTTAATGTATGATGCTCTGAGCTTCCGGGGGCTCCGCCCCCAGTACACCCAACACCATTTCGTGACCTGCCAGTGTCACAAAAAAGGTAAGAAATAAGCACATCTGACAATAATTTAATGTATAAAGCCTCTTAGCTTCTGGGGGCTCTGCCCCCTGGACCCAACATCAATTTGTGTCCTGCCACTGTTACAAATAACGTATACAAATATTCTCATCTGACTGTTATTTATTGCACAAAACCCCTAAGCTATCGGGGGCTCCGCCTTCTGGACCCAACACCAATTTGTGACCTGCCAGTGTCGCAAAAAAGGTAATATAAATAAGCACATCTGACGATAATTTAATGTATAAAGCCTCTGAGTTTCTGGGGGCTCCGCCCCCTGTACATCCCACACCAATTCGTGACCTGCCAGTGTCACAAAAAAGGTAAGAAATAAGCACATCTGACGATAAATTAATGTATAGAGCCTCTAAGCTTCTGAGGGCTCCGCCCCCTGGACCCAACATCAATTTGTGTCCTGCCAATGTAACAAATAACGTATAAAAATATGCTCATCTGACCGTTATTTATTGCCCAAAACCCCTAAGCTTCCGGGAGCTCCGCCCCCTGCACCCAACACCAATTTGTGTCCTGCCAGTGTCACAAATAAGGTATACAAATATGCTCGTCTGACGATAATTTAATGTATAGAACCTCTTAGCTTCAAGGGGCTCCGCCCCATGGATCCAACACCAATCCGTGACCTGCCAGTGTCACAAAAAAAGGTAAGAAAGCACATCTGACGATAATTTAATGTAACAAGCCTCTGAGCTTATGGGGGCTCCGTCCCCTGGACCCAACATCAATTTGTGTCGTGCCAGTGTCACAAATAAAGAATAAAATATGCTCGTCTGACGATAATTTAATATATAGAACCCTTTAGCTTTTTGGGGCTCCGCCCCCTGGATCCAACACCAATTTGTGTCCTGCCAGTGTCTCAAATAAATATTTAAAAAATGCTCATCTGACCGTTATTTATTGCCAAAAACCCCATAGCTTCCGGGGGCTCCGCCCCCTGGACCCAACATCAATTTGTGTCCTGCCAATGTCACAAATAAGGTATAAAAATATGCTCATCTGACCGTTATTTATTGCCCAAAACCCCTAAGCTTCCGGGGGCTCCGCCCCTTGGACCCAACACCAATTTGTGTCCTGCCAGTGTCACAAATAGATAAAAGAAATATGCTCATCTGACCGTTATTTATTACCCGAAACCCCTGTGCTTCCGGGGGCTCCGCCCCCTGTACACCCCACACCAATTCTTGACCTGCCAGTGTCACAAAAAAGGTAAGAAATAAGCACATCTGACGATAATTTAATGTATAGAGCCTCTAAGCTTCTGAGGGCTCCGCCCCCTGGACCCAACATCAATTTGTGTCCTGCCAATGTCATAAATAACGTATAAAAATATGCTCATCTGACCGTTATTTATTGCCCAAAACCCCTAAGCTTCTGGGGGCTCCGCCCCCTGGACCCAACACCAATTTGTGTCCTGCCAGTGTCACAAATAGATAAAAGAAATATGCTCATCTGACCGTTATTTATTGCCCAAAACCCCTGTGCTTCCGGGGGCTCCGCCCCCTGGACCCTAAACCAATTCGTGACTTGCCAGTGTCACACATAGATATCAAAATATGCTCATCTAACGATAATTTAATGTATAAGGCTCTGAGCTACCGGGGGCTCCGCCCCCTGGATCGAACACCAATTTGTATCCTGTCTGTGTCACAAATAGATAAAAAAATATATTGTCATCTGACCGTTATTTATTGCCCAAAACCCTTGTGCTTCCGGAGGCTCCGCCCCCTGGACCAAATCGTGACTTGCCAGTGTCACAAATAAAGTATAAAATATGCACATCTGACTATAATTTAATGTTCAAAACCCCTGAGTTTCTGGGAGCTCCGCCCCCTGCACCCAACACCAATTTGTGTCCTGCCAGTGTCACAAATAAGGTATAAAAATATGCTCGTCTGACGATAATTTAATGTATAGAACCCCTTAGCTTCAAGGGGATCCGCCCCATGGATCCAACACCAAACCGTGACCTGCCAGTGTCACAAAAAAGGTAAGAAATAAGCACATCTGACGATAATTTAATGTAACAAGCCTCTGAGCTTATAGGGGCTCCGTCCCCTGCACCCAACATCAATTTGTGTCCTGCCAGTGACACAAATAAAGTATAAAATATGCTCGTCTGACGATAATTTATTATATAGAACCCCTGAGTTTCTGGGAGCTCCGGCCCCGCACCCAACACCAATTTGTGTCCTGCCAGTGACACAAATAAAGTATAAAATATGCTCGTCTGACGATAATTTAATATATAGAACCCTTTAGCTTTTTGAGGCTCCGCCCCCTGGATCCAACACCAATTTGTGTCCTGCCAGTGTCTCAAATAGATATTAACAAAATGCTTATCTGACCGTTATTTATTGCCCCAAATCCCATAGCTTCCGGGGGCTCCGCCCCCTGGACCTAACATCAATTTGTGTCCTGCCAATGTCACAAATAACGTATAAAAATATGCTCATCTGACCGTTATTTATTGCCCAAAACCCCTAAGCTTCTTCCAGGGGCTCCGCCCCTTGGACCCAACACCAATTTGTGTCCTGCCAATGTCACAAATAAAGTATAAAATATGCTCGTCTGACGATAATTTAATATATAGAACCCCTTAGCTTCTTGGGGCTCCGCCTCCTGGATCGAACACCTATTTGTGTCCTCCCAGTGTCACAAATAAATATAAAAATATGCTCATCTGACCGTTATTTATTGCCCAAAACCCCTTAGCTTCCTGGGGCTCCGCCCCCCGTACACCCCACACCGATTCGTGACCTGCCAGTGTCAAAAAAAGGTAAGAAATAAGCACATCTGAAGATAATTTAATGTATAGAACCCCTTAGCTTCTTGGGGCTCCGCCCCCTGGACCCAACATCAATTTTTGTTCTGCCAATGTCACAAATAACGTATAAAAATATGCTCATCTGACCGTTATTTATTGCCCAAAACCCCTTAGCTTCCGGGGGCTCCGCCCCCTGGACCCAACACCAATTTGTATCCTGCCTGTGTCACAAATAGATAAAAAAAATATATTGTCATCTGACCAGTTATTTATTGCCCAAAACCCCTGTGCTTCCGGGGGCTCCGCCCCCTGGACCAATTCGTGGCTTGCCAGTGTCACAAATAAAGTATAAAATATACACATCTGAAAAAAAATTATTTCCAAAACCCCTGAGTTTCTGGGGGCTCCGCCCACTGCACCCAACACAAATTTGTGTCCTGCCAGTGTCTCAAATAGATATTAAAATAATGCTCATCTGACCGTTATTTTTTGCCCAAAATCCCATAGCTTCCGGGGCTCCGCCCCCTGGACCCAACATCAATTTGTGTCCTGCCAATGTCACAAATAACGTATAAAAATATACTCATCTGACCGTTATTTATTGCCCAAAATCCCATAGCTTCCGGGGGCTCCGCCCCTTGGACCCAACACCAATTTGTGTCCTGACAGTGTCACAAATAAGGTATACAAATATGCTCGTCTGACGATAATTTAATGTATAGAACCTCTTAGCTTCAAGGGGCTCCGCCCCATGGATCCAACACCAATCCGTGACCTGCCAGTGTCACAAAAAAGGTAAGAAAGCACATCTGACGATAATTTAATGTAACAAGCTTCTGAGCTTATGGGGGCTCCGTCCCCTGGACCCAACATCAATTTGTGTCCTGCCAGGGTCACTAATAAAGTATAAAATATGCTCGTCTGACGATAATTTAATATATAGGACCCTTTAGCTTTTTGGGGCTCCGCCTCCTGGATCCAACACCAATTTGTGTCCTGCCAGTGTCTCAAATAAATATTAAAAAAATGCTCATCTGACCGTTATTTATTGCCAAAAACCCCATAGCTTCCGGGGGCTCCGCCCCCTGGACCCAACATCAATTTGTGTCCTGCCAATGTCACAAATAACGTATAAAAATATGCTCATCTGACCGTTATTTATTGCCCAAAACCCTAAGCTTCCGGGGGCTCCGCCCCCTGGACCCAGCACCAATTCGTGACCTGCCAGTGTCACAAAAAAGGTAAGAAATAAGCACATCTGACGATAATTTAATGTATAGAGCCTCTAAGCCTCTGAGGGCTCCGCCCCCTGGACCCAACATCAATTTGTGTCCTGCCAATGTCACAAATAACGTATAAAAATATGCTCATCTGACCATTATTTATTGCCCAAAACCCCTAAGCTTCTGGGGGCTCCGCCCCCTGGACCCAACACTAATTTGTGTCCTGCCAGTGTCACAAATAGATAAAAGAAATATGCTCATCTGACCGTTATTTATTGCTCAAAACCCCTGTGCCTCCGGGGGCTCCGCCCCCTGGAACCTTAACCAATTCGTGACTTGCCAGTGTCACACATAGATATCAAAATATGCTCATCTAACGATAATTTAATGTATAAGGCTCTGAGCTTTCGGGGGCTCCGCCCCCTGGACCCAACACCAATTTGTGTCCTGCCAGTGTCACAAATAGATAAAAGAAATATGCTCATCTGACCGTTATTTATTGCCCAAACCCCTGTGCTTCCGGGGGCTCCGCCCCCTGGACCCTAAACCAATTCGTGACTTGCCAGTGTCACACATAGATATCAAAATATGCTCATCTAACGATAATTTAATGTATGATGCTCTGAGCTTCCGGGGGCTCCGCCCCCAGTACACCCAACACCATTTCGTGACCTGCCAGTGTCACAAAAAAAGGTAAGAAATAAGCACATCTGACAATAATTTAATGTATAAAGCCTCTGAGCTTCTGGGGGCTCCGCCCCCTGGACCCAACATCAATTTGTGTCCTGCCACTGTTACAAATAACGTATACAAATATTCTCATCTGACTGTTATTTATTGCACAAAACCCCTAAGCTATCGGGGGCTCCGCCTTCTGGACCCAACACCAATTTGTGACCTGCCAGTGTCGCAAAAAAGGTAATATAAATAAGCACATCTGACGATAATTTAATGTATAAAGCCTCTGAGTTTCTGGGGGCTCCGCCCCCTGGATCCAACACCAATTTGTGTCCTGCCAATGTCACAAATAACGTATAAAAATATGCTCATCTGACCGTTATTTATTGCCCAAAATCCCATAGCTTCCAGGGGCTCCGCCCCCTGGACCTAACATCAATTTGTGTCCTGCCAATGTCACAAATAACGTATAAAAATATGCTCATCTGACCGTTATTTATTGCCCAAAACCCCTAAGCTTCCAGGGGCTCCGCCCCTTGGACCCAACACCAATTTGTGTCCTGCCAGTGTCACAAATAGATAAAAGAAATATGCTCATCTGACCGTTATTTATTGCCCTAAACCCCTGTGCTTCCGGGGGCTTCGCCCCCTGTACATCCCACACCAATTCGTGACCTGCCAGTGTCACAAAAAAGGTAAGAAATAAGCACATCTGACGATAAATTAATGTATAGAGCCTCTAAGCTTCTGAGGGCTCCGCCCCCTGGACCCAACATCAATTTGTGTCCTGCCAATGTCACAAATAACGTATAAAAATATGCTCATCTGACCGTTATTTATTGCCCAAAACCCCTAAGCTTCCGGGAGCTCCGCCCCCTGCACCCAACACCAATTTGTGTCCTGCGAGTGTCACAAATAAGGTATACAAATATGCTCGTCTGACGATAATTCAATGTATAGAACCCCTTAGCTTCAAGGGGCTCCGCCCCATGGATCCAACACCAATCCGTGACCTGCCAGTGTCACAAAAAAGGTAAGAAAGCACATCTGACGATAATTTAATGTAACAAGCCTCTGAGCTTATGGGGGCTCCGTCCCCTGGACCCAACATCAATTTGTGTCGTGCCAGTGTCACAAATAAAGAATAAAATATGCTCGTCTGACGATAATTTAATATATAGAACCCCTTAGCTTCTTGGGGCTCCGCCTCCTGGATCGAACACCTATTTGTGTCCTCCCAGTGTCACAAATAAATATAAAAATATGCTCATCTGACCGTTATTTATTGCCCAAAACCCCTTAGCTTCCTGGGGCTCCGCCCCCCGTACACCCCACACCGATTCGTGACCTGCCAGTGTCACACATAGATATCAAAATATGCTCATCTAACGATAATTTAATGTATAAGGCTCTGAGCTTCCGGGGGCTCCGTCCCCTGGACCCAACATCAATTTTTGTTCTGCCAATGTCACAAATAACGTATAAAAATATGCTCATCTGACCGTTATTTATTGCCCAAAACCCCTTAGCTTCCGGGGGCTCCGCCCCCTGGACCCAACACCAATTTGTATCCTGCCTGTGTCACAAATAGATAAAAAAAATATATTGTCATCTGACCAGTTATTTATTGCCCAAAACCCCTGTGCTTCCGGGGGCTCCGCCCCCTGGACCAATTCGTGGCTTGCCAGTGTCACAAATAAAGTATAAAATATACACATCTGAAAAAAAATTATTTCCAAAACCCCTGAGTTTCTGGGGGCTCCGCCCACTGCACCCAACACAAATTTGTGTCCTGCCAGTGTCTCAAATAGATATTAAAATAATGCTCATCTGACCGTTATTTTTTGCCCAAAATCCCATAGCTTCCGGGGGCTCCGCCCCCTGGACCCAACATCAATTTGTGTCCTGCCAATGTCACAAATAACGTATAAAAATATACTCATCTGACCGTTATTTATTGCCCAAAATCCCATAGCTTCCGGGGGCTCCGCCCCTTGGACCCAACACCAATTTGTGTCCTGACAGTGTCACAAATAAGGTATACAAATATGCTCGTCTGACGATAATTTAATGTATAGAACCTCTTAGCTTCAAGGGGCTCCGCCCCATGGATCCAACACCAATCCGTGACCTGCCAGTGTCACAAAAAAGGTAAGAAAGCACATCTGACGATAATTTAATGTAACAAGCTTCTGAGCTTATGGGGGCTCCGTCCCCTGGACCCAACATCAATTTGTGTCCTGCCAGGGTCACTAATAAAGTATAAAATATGCTCGTCTGACGATAATTTAATATATAGGACCCTTTAGCTTTTTGGGGCTCCGCCTCCTGGATCCAACACCAATTTGTGTCCTGCCAGTGTCTCAAATAAATATTAAAAAAATGCTCATCTGACCGTTATTTATTGCCAAAAACCCCATAGCTTCCGGGGGCTCCGCCCCCTGGACCCAACATCAATTTGTGTCCTGCCAATGTCACAAATAACGTATAAAAATATGCTCATCTGACCGTTATTTATTGCCCAAAACCCTAAGCTTCCGGGGGCTCCGCCCCCTGGACCCAGCACCAATTCGTGACCTGCCAGTGTCACAAAAAAGGTAAGAAATAAGCACATCTGACGATAATTTAATGTATAGAGCCTCTAAGCCTCTGAGGGCTCCGCCCCCTGGACCCAACATCAATTTGTGTCCTGCCAATGTCACAAATAACGTATAAAAATATGCTCATCTGACCATTATTTATTGCCCAAAACCCCTAAGCTTCTGGGGGCTCCGCCCCCTGGACCCAACACTAATTTGTGTCCTGCCAGTGTCACAAATAGATAAAAGAAATATGCTCATCTGACCGTTATTTATTGCTCAAAACCCCTGTGCCTCCGGGGGCTCCGCCCCCTGGAACCTTAACCAATTCGTGACTTGCCAGTGTCACACATAGATATCAAAATATGCTCATCTAACGATAATTTAATGTATAAGGCTCTGAGCTTTCGGGGGCTCCGCCCCCTGGACCCAACACCAATTTGTGTCCTGCCAGTGTCACAAATAGATAAAAGAAA
>JAVYIG010012465.1:0-21166 GCA_035222895.1 Strongylocentrotus droebachiensis | reverse complement strand
ATTGATGTTGGGTCCAGGGGGCGGAGCCCTCAGAAGCTTAGAATCTCTATACATTAAATTATCGTCAGATGTGCTTATTTCTTATACACAAATTGGTGTTGGATCAAGGGGGCGGAGCCCCCAGAAACTCAGGGGTTTTATACATTAAAGTATCGTCAGATGTGCATATTTTATACTTTATTTGTGACACTGGCAAGTCACGTTCGGTGTGGGGTGTACAGGGGGCGGAGCCCCCGGAAGCTAAGGGGTTTTGGGCAATAAATAACGGTCAGATGAGCATATTTTTATATCTATTTGTGACAATGGCAGGACACATATTGGTGTTGGATCTAGGGGGCGGAGCCCCTAGAAGCTAAGGGGTTCTAAACAATAAATTATTGTCAGACGAGTATATTTTATACTTTGTTTGTGAAACTGGCAGGTCACGAATTGGTGTGGGCTGGACAGAGGGCGGAGCCCCCGGAAGGTAAGAGGTTTGGGTCAATTAATAACGGTCAGATGAGCATATTCTTTTTTGTATCTATTTGTGACACTGGCAGGACACAAATTCGTGTTGGGTCCAGGGGGCGGAGCCCCCGGAATCTTAGGGGTTTTTGGGCAATAAATAACGGTCAGATGAGCTCATTTTTATACGTTATTTGTGACATTGGCAGGACACAATTTGATGTTGGGTCCAGGGGGCGGAGCTCCCAGAAACTCAGAGGCTTTATACATTAAATTATCGTCAGATGTGCTTATTTATAACCTTTTTTGCGACACTGGCAGGTCACGAATTGGTTTAGGGTCCAGGGGGCGGAGCCCCCGGAAGCACAGGGGTTTTGGGCAATAAATAACGGTCAGATGAGCATATTTCTTTTATCTATTTGTGATACTGGCAGGACCCAATTTGGGTGTTGGGTCCAGGGGGCGGAGCCCTCGGAAGCTTAGGGGTTTTGGGCAATAAATAACGGTCAGATGAGCATATTTTTATACGTTATTTGTGACATTGGCAGGACACAAATTGATGTTGGGTCCAGAGGGCGGAGCCCCTAGAAGCTCAGAGGCTCTATACATTAAATTATCGTCAGATGTGCTTATTTCTTACCTTTTTTGTGACACTGGCAGGTCACGAATTGGTGTGGGGTGTACAGGGGCGGAGCCCCCGGAAGCACAGGGGTTTTGGGCAATAAATAACGGTCTGATGAGCATATTTCTTTTATCTATTTGTGACACTTGCAGGACACAAATTGGTGTTGGGTCCAAGGGGCGGAGCCCCCGGAAGCTTAGGGGTTTTGGGCAATAAAGAACGGTCAGATGAGCATATTTTTATACGTTATTTGTTTCATTGGCAGGACACAAATTGATGTTGGGTCCAGGGGGCGGAGCCCCCGGAAGCTATGGGGTTTTGGGCAATAAATAACGGTCAGATGAGCATTTTTTTAATATCTATTTGAGACACTGGCAGGACACAAATTGATGTTGGGTCCAGGGGGCGGAGCCCCAGAAGCTCAGAGGCTTTATACATTAAATTATCGTCAGATGTGCTTATTTCTTACCTTTGTTGTGACACTGGCAGGTCACGAAATGGTGTGGGGTGTACTGGGGGCGGAGCCCCCGGAAGCTCAGAGCCTTATACATTAAATTATCGTTAGATGAGCATATTTTGATATCTATGTGTGACACTGGCAAGTCACGAATTGGTGTGGGGTCCAGGGGGCGGAGCCCGAAGAAGCTAAGGGGTTCTATACATTAAATTATCGTCAGACGAGTATATTTTTATACTTTATTTGTGTCACTGGCAGGTCAAAAATTGGTGTTGGGTGCAGAGGGCGTAGCCCCCAGAAGCTCAGTTGCTTTATACATTAAATTATCGTCAGATGTGCTTATTTCTTACCTTTTTGTGACACTGGCAGGACACAAATTGGTGTTGGGTCCAGGGGGCGGAGCCCCCGGAAGCTCAGAGCCTTATACATTAAATTATCGTTAGATGAGCATATTTTGATATCTATGTGTGACACTGGCAAGTCACGAATTGGTTTAGGGTCCAGGGGGCGGAGCCCCCGGAAGCACAGGGGTTTTGGGCAATAAATAAAGGTCAGATGAGCATATTTCTTTTATCTATTTGTGACACTGGCAAGTCACGAATTGGTGTGGGGTCCAGGGGGCGGAGCCCGAAGAAGCTAAGGGGTTCTATACGTTAAATTATCGTCAGACGAGTATATTTTTATACTTTATTTGTGTCACTGGCAGGTCACAAATTGGTGTTGGGTGCAGAGGGCGTAGCCCCCAGAAGCTCAGTTGCTTTATACATTAAATTATCGTCAGATGTGCTTATTTCTTACCTTTTTTGTGACACTGGCTGGTCACAAATTGGTGTGAGTTCCAGGGGGCGGAGCCCCTGGAAGCACAGGGTTTTGGGCAATAAATAACAGTCAGATGAGCATATTTTTTTTAATCTATTATGACACTGGCAGGACACAAATTGGTGTTGGGTCCAGGGGGCGGAAGCCCCGGAAGCTAATGGATTTTGGGCAATAAATAACGGGAAGATGAGCATATTTTATATCTATTTGTGACACTGGCAGGTCACGAAATGGTGCTGGGTGTACTGTTGTATAAAGGTAGTACAAGTCTACTCCCCCCTCAGTAATAATATGTAATTATAACTCAGTATGCCCCAATACAGATAAGACCCACCCTGCGATATACCAGACCTCCTTCCAAGACATTTGTTTAATAACTTATTCCAGCCAAATGAACCCCAAATTGTATACACTCGATAAGAGCCCCCAAACCTCCAAAACAAAAGACTTCCTGTCTTTCTCCCAATAACCAAAGCCCCCTTTGTTTGATAAGACCCTTTCCCAGAACAGCCCCGGTGGTATACATGTGTTAGCTAAATGACTTTGAGAGGGAACTTGTCTTTGTCCCTTTGACATAACCTACGCTGAGATTACTTGTATCCTCCTGTATAAAGATTACAGGTTTTGGCTTTCTGAGAGGAGGAGAAGAGTTCAGACCATCACCAAGCTAGTACCTATACTTTGTCTGCTCTATATCTTGTAAATATACTTGTGAATCTGGACTATGCGACTCATCGTTTTAGAGTTATAATAAATTATACTCTTGCATATTACACTTCAAGCAAAGTCTCAGCATCTCTTCATTCATGTACCTCTCAATATTCCAATAACTTACGACACCGATCCCAAACACAACAAAGTTAAAGAGCTAATGACCAACCCTCCAGTATTACACATGCCCCAAAGTACAGGACGATTCTCATTATACAGTGACACTTCTCGGACTGCTACCGGCTCTTACTTGACTCAACTCATTAACGGACAGGAACGTATTATTGGGTATTACTCGAAAGTATTGCCCGATGCATGTGAGAGATACAGTGTGACAGAGCTGGAACTATTTGGACTATTGATCAATGTCTCAGCCTTTAAGCATTTGCTTAAAGGATGTGAGTTCGATGCATTCGTTGACCATAGTTCAATTGTCCAGATTTTAAAGTCAAAGGATGCACCGTGCACAACACGATTGCAGAAATTGATTTTGAAATTATCTGAATACTCCTTTCAAATTGGGTACAAAAAGGGTACTGAACTCGTTTTGGCAGATTTTCTTTCTCGAGCCCCTTCTGGCGACCATGATGAGATTGACAGGGTTGTCCCCATTTCATGCTGCCTATTTGACGAGAGTGATTCTGTTCATATGTACACCCATAACCCAGTCCAACCAATGGATAGGAGAATAACACGGGCTTATGCCAAGAAGATGGGAATAACTGTTCCTGAAATTTCCCCAACAAATCTCAGAGCCCCGTTACAACAGAAACTAGTGTAAACATACCTACTAGAACAGCTGACCCAACGCCCCCTGACAGACCTACCACACACCCCCAACGACCAACCAATCACGGACAGGCAACACGACTTGCCACGCCCCTCAGGCAGGCACCAGTGCGTGACCAAGACAGTACATGTACTCATTCTAGAATTATGCCCCCTTTTTCTACCACTCCTCAAGAGCCTAGACTAGTTGACCGACATACTAATGACCACCACAGAGATGTACCACCTGATCTGTACACACCGCCTAAACCACTGACTACCAAGGTAAACAACATAATAGCAGGACATATCCCCAAACAACATGAACTTGATAGGATTACGGACATAATTAAGAGGAAAATAATCAGAGATTACAACCTCCCCATTGACATGAGAGAACTTAAAACAGAACAACAGACATCACCATTCTTCAAGCCTGTATATGATTTTCTAGCCATGATATTCTGCCAAGTGACAAAAAGGCAGCTAAGGCTATACGATTGAAGGCAGAGGAATATATTCTTTGTGATGGCGTTCTCTTTAGGCTCTTCTTTGACAAGAATGACGACTTTCGACTTCAACTTGCAATACCAGAAACACTGACAGACACAATCATCTCCCAATACCATGACAACCTACTTAGTAACCACCAAGGGACCCAACGAACTTACCTGACAATACGACGCAACTTCTATATGCCCCATATGTTTGAGCGAATTAACAATTATGTAAAGCTTGTTTGCGTTGTCAGCAGTTTCGCGGTAAGCCCGACAAGACTAGACCATTTCACACACGAGTACCAGACTCGTACAGACCATTCGACCGCATTAGTCTTGACTTTAAGACTATGCCGACCTCTGGGACAGGATTTAGACACTTGATGGTGATATGCGATGAGATAACTCGCTTCGTCATCTGCGCGCCTCTCAAGACGCTCGATGCAGAGACAATTTGCGAAGCTTTAATCCAAAAAGTAGTTTGCATTTTTGGACCACCATCATGTCTAGTGACTGACGCAGCATCTTCACTGACAGGCAAACTACTGACTACTTTGTGTTCAGCATTGAACATTGACCGCAAGGTCATTAGTGTAGAAAATCATGGGAGTCTACAAGTTGAGCGGCACATTCGAACCCTTTCAAGTTTTCTCAAAATAAACTTGAATCAATTTGGAACCGATTGGGTTAGATACATTTCTACTACAACATATGCTTACAATTCCTTTTCCTCCAACACCTAGGTGACCACAGCCCCTACCAGCTCGTTTTTGGAAGAGAGCCCCCCAAATTTAACAACTTTGTCCTTCAATCCCATGTCTGGCCTTTCCCAATCATACAAAGAATATGTAGACCATTTGAAAAATAAATTTGATCAGATTTCCAGGACAATGCTTTCTTTACAGAGAAAACAGCAAGATAAGCAGAATGTTGAAATTGCAAACAAATTGGGGAAGACACCCATTTATTCTAGAGGCCAATTAGTATATTTGTATAAGCCCACCTCTTCTTCTTTGACAGCTAATTCTAAGAAGATTGCAGCTGAGTGGGTCGGCCCATTAGTAATACATGATGTTCTAGATAGGACCCATTACATTTTGGCCACACTAAAGGGAGAAATTCTGCGAGATGTGTTTAGCTTCAATAGATTGAAGCCGTGCTTCATGAAAGCGTCCGATGATAGGAAACACATAACGCACATACAGAAGCTCAAAGAGGCTCTCGGGAAAAACACAGAGCAAGGGAGACAAAACACTGAGAAACCATCAGTAAACTTCATCAATGAAAATGATGAGAAACTCCCTGAGATTGATGTTGAGCAGGTTATGTGTTCGCAACTATCAGACCCGATCCAAGATTCAGACTATTTGCATGCACTAACAGACAACAATGGGATAGCTGCCCCAGACCCTTAACACAAACAGACCTAGAAAGACAATTTGACCTACTTATGACTGCCCCCAATGACCAGAACATGACCCTTCATAAAGGCCGTTTCAAAGCTGGAAATCTACAAATATTGACATCATTTGACACTGGTAATAACACACCAAGCAAGTGCGTTTTTGGTGGAATGTCAATTTGTATAAAGGCACAGAAAACTTAATTAATGACATACTGACAAACAGAAGAATAAAGATTACAGGCAGCCCAGGAAGATTTTATAAGTCTTTATATTTGTAGACATTTACCTCTATATCAATTGTGTATGCCCTAGGAAATATATTGTTTTTGTATGCTTTTATAAGTCTTGAAGCATCATAGTTTATACAAATCACTGTAAATGTGAATCAAAGTTTTCCTGTATAAGTCTACAGGCACTTTGTAGTGAAGATTAGTATGACAATTGTTATTTGAATGTTAAATTCTTGTTGAATTTTACACAAGTTGAACGCACTAGCTCGTTCAAGAAAGAAGTTATATAACGTATCATAGCTCATCATTTTGATGGTTTTACAAGGATTGAATGTACACTTGTTATATGATATTCAACAAGTTTGAAATTACTTGTTCATCATTTATTATTATTTAAGTTGTTTTATGATTATGGAAAGAACTCTATAATGGGTTAGGAATGTTAGTCACTTGAATTCTGTGTTGATGCTTCATACGAAGTACATTTATTGTCTGTTTTAACATAGAAGTACTTTCAATGCCTAGAGCGCACCCGTTTACGTTCTCATTTATAATCATGTTGTTAGGATGTTAGATTTGCATCGACAGATTTGTTCGTATATTTCTAAACCACAGTGTGCGTACTGTGATGACGATTTATTATTTGGTTAGACTCGTATATTCCTTTAAGGATCGAGTCATTTGATAAGTGACACACGTGTTTACATTTTGAGAACGTTTTGGCTTTAATAACTTTATAATGGTTATTTAACTTGATTATATATTTTTCTTGTTTATGTTCATGTGCATAAGTCTGCACAATTTATAATTTGAAAGTTGAAAGCTTTGTTTTATGTGCATAAGTCTGCACAATTTTATAATGTTACAGTTGCTTATTGTGCATAAGTCTGCACTAGCATGTAAGGATGGATTCAGTATTGAAACACAAATAAGTTTTGCTATATGCTATGCTTGTTTAATCGTTTAGGATTATTAGTATGTAACTATTTTAACTTGTTATGATAGCCATAATAGGAATAGGTTTCGATATTGATTATTAACTATGTTAATGTGTTTGAGAGAGAGAGGGAGAGTAAAAGAAGATGGAACGATGATCACATGTTTCGCTTATCAGTTTTCACCTTTCATTAATTCATTAATATGTGTATATTTTACGATGTCCCCCTTTTTCTTCCTCTACTGTTTTTGAAAAGAGGGAGAGGAGCCTTATTTTCCAAGAAAGGGGATGTTGTGTAAAGGTAGTACAAGTCTACTCCCCCCTCAGTAATAATATGTAATATAACTCAGTATGCCCCAATACAGATAAGACCCACCCTGCGATATACCAGACCTCCTTCCAAGACATTTGTTTAATAACTTATTCTAGCCAAATAAACCCCAAATTGTATACACTCGATAAGAGCCCCCAAACCTCCAAAACAAAAGACTTCCTGATAAGACCCTTTCCCAGAACAGCCCCGGTGGTATACATGTGTTAGCTAAATGACTTTGAGAGGGAACTTGTCTTTGTCCCTTTGACATAACCTACGCTGAGATTACTTGTATCCTCCTGTATAAAGATTACAGGTTTTGGCTTTCTGAGAGGAGAGAAGAGTTCAGACCATCACCAAGCTAGTACCTATACTTTGTCTGCTCTATATCTTGTAAATATACTTGTGAATCTGGACTATGCGACTCATCGTTTTAGAGTTATAATAAATTATACTCTTGCATATTACACTTCAAGCAAAGTCTCAGCATCTCTTCATTCATGTACCTCTCAATATTCCAATAACTTACGACACCGATCCAAACACAACAGTACTGGGGGCGGAGCCCCCGGAAGCTCAGAGCCTTATCCATTAAATTATCGTTAGATGAGCATATTTTGATATCTATGTGTGACACTGGCAAGTCACGAATTGGTTTAGGGTCCAGGGGGCGGAGCCCCCGGAAGCACAGGGGTTTTGGGCAATAAATAACGGTCAGATGAGCATATTTCTTTTATCTATTTGTGACACTGGCAGGACCCAATTTGGTGTTGGGTCCGGGGGGGGGGCATGGAAGCTTAGGTGTTTTGGGCAATAAATAACGGTCAGATGAGCATATTTTTATACGTTATTTGTGATATTGGCAGGACACAAATTGATGTTGGGTCCAGGGGGCGGAGCCCCCAGAAGCTCAGAGGCTCTAGACATTAAATTATCGTCAGATGTGCTTATTTCTTACCTTTTTTGTGACACTGGCAGGTCACGAATTGGTGTGGCGTGTACAGGGGGCGGAGCCCCCGGAAGCACAGGGGTTTTGGGCAATAAATAACCGTCAGATGAGCATATTTCTTTTATCTATTTGTGACACTTGCAGGACACAAATTGGTGTTGGGTCCAAGGGGCGGAGCCCTCAGAAGCTTAGAGGCTCTATACATTAAATTATCGTCAGATGTGCTTATTTCTTACCTTTTTTGTGACACTGGCAAGTCACGAATTGGTGTGGGGTCCAGGGGGCGGAGCCCGAAGAAGCTAAGGGGTTCTATACGTTAAATTATCGTCAGACGAGTATATTTTTATACTTTATTTGTGTCACTAGCAGGTCACAAATTGGTGTTTGGTGCAGAGGGCGTAGCCCCCTGAAGCTCAGTTGCTTTATACATTAAATTATCGTCAGATGTGCTTATTTCTTATCTTTTTTGTGACACTGGCTGGTCACGAATTGGTGTGGGTTCCAGGGGGCGGAGCCCCTGGAAGCAAAGGGGTTTTAGGCAATAAATAACAGTCAGATGAGCATATTTTTTTAAATCTATTTATGACACTGGCAGGACACAAATTGGTGTTGGGTCCAGGGGGCGGAGCCCCCGGGAGCTAAGGGGTTTTGGGCAATAAATAACGGGAAGATGAGCATATTTTATATCTATTTTTGACACTGGCAGGACACAAATTGGTGTTGGATCAAGGGGGCGGAGCCCCCAGAAACTCAGGGGTTTTATACATTAAAGTATCGTCAGATGTGCATATTTTATACTTTATTTGTGACACTGGCAAGTCACGTTCCGGTGTGGGGTGTACAGGGGGCGGAGCCCCCGGAAGCTAAGGGGTTTTGGGCAATAAATAACGGTCAGATGAGCATATTTTTATATCTATTTGTGACAATGGCAGGACACATGTTGGTGTTGGATCTAGGGGGCGGAGCCCCTAGAAGCTAAGGGGTTCTAAACAATAAATTATTGTCAGACGAGTATATTTTATACTTTGTTTGTGAAACTGGCAGGTCACGAATTGGTGTGGGCTGGACAGAGGGCGGAGCCCCCGGAAGGTAAGAGGTTTGGGGCAATTAATAACGGTCAGATGAGCATATTCTTTTTTGTATCTATTTGTGACACTGGCAGGACACAAATTCGTGTTGGGTCCAGGGGGCAGAGCCCCCGGAAGCTTAGGGGTTTTGGGCAATAAATAACGGTCAGATGAGCTCATTTTTATACGTTATTTGTGACATTGGCAGGACACAAATTGATGTTGGGTCCAGGGGGCGGAGCCCCCAGAAGCTCAGAGGCTTTATACATTAAATTATCGTCAGATGTGCTTATTTATAACCTTTTTTGCGACACTGGCAGGTCACGAATTGGTTTAGGGTCCAGGGGGCGGAGCCCCCGGAAGCACAGGGGTTTTGGGCAATAAATAACGGTCAGATGAGCATATTTCTTTTATATATTTGTGACACTGGCAGGACCCAATTTGGTGTTGGGTCCAGGGGGCGGAGCCCTCGGAAGCTTAGGGGTTTTGGGCAATAAATAACGGTCAGATGAGCATATTTTTATACGTTATTTGTGACATTGGCAGGACACAAATTGATGTTGGGGCCAGGGGGCGGAGCCCCCAGAAGCTCAGAGGCTCTATACATTAAATTATCGTCAGATGTGCTTATTTCTTACCTTTTTTGTGACACTGGCAGGTCACGAATTGGTGTGGGGTGTACAGGGGGCGGAGCCCCCGGAAGCACAGGGGTTTTGGGCAATAAATAACGGTCAGATGAGCATATTTCTTTTATCTATTTGTGACACTTGCAGGACACATATTGGTGTTGGGTCCAAGGGGCGGAGCCCCCGGAAGCTTAGGGGTTTTGGGCAATAAAGAACGGTCAGATGAGCATATTTTTATACGTTATTTGTGACATTGGTAGGACACAAATTGATGTTGGGTCCAGGGGGCGGAGCCCCCGGAAGCTATGGGGTTTTGGGCAATAAATAACGGTCAGATGAGCATTTTTTTAATATCTATTTGAGGACACTGGCAGGACACAAATTGATGTTGGGTCCAGGGGGCGGAGCCCCAGAAGCTCAGAGGCTTTATACATTAAATTATCGTCAGATGTGCTTATTTCTTACCTTTGTTGTGACACTGGCAGGTCACAAAATGGTGTGGGGTGTACTGGGGGCGGAGCCCCCGGAAGCTCAGAGCCTTATACATTAAATAATCGTTAGATGAGCATATTTTGATATCTATGTGTGACACTGGCAAGTCACGAATTGGTGTGGGGTCCAGGGGGCGGAGCCCGAAGAAGCTAAGGGGTTCTATACATTAAATTATCGTCAGACGAGTATATTTTTATACTTTATTTGTGTCACTGGCAGGTCACAAATTGGTGTTGGGTGCAGAGGGCGTAGCCCCCAGAAGCTCAGTTGCCTTATACATTAAATTATCGTCAGATGTGCTTATTTATTACCTTTTTTGTGACACTTGCAGGTCACAAATTGGTGTGAGTTCCAGGGGGCGGAGCCCCTGGAAGCACAGGGGTTTTGGGCAATAAATAACAGTCAGATGAGCATATTTTTTTAAATCTATTTATGACACTGGCAGGACACAAATTGGTGTTGGGTCCAGGGGGCGGAAGCCCCGGAAGCTAAGGGATTTTGGGCAATAAATAACGGGAAGATGAGCATATTTTATATCTATTTGTGACACTGGCAGGTCACGAAATGGTGTTGGGTGTACTAGGGGGCGGAGCCCCCGGAAGCTCAGAGCCTTATACATTAAATTATCGTTAGATGAGCATATTTTGATATCTATGTGTGACACTGGCAAGTCACGAATTGGTTTAGGGTCCAGGGGGCGGAGCCCCCGGAAGCACAGGGGTTTTGGGCAATAAATAACGGTCAGATGAGCATATTTCTTTTATCTTTTTGTGACACTGGCAGGACCCAATTTGGTGTTGGGTCCGGGGGGGGCATGGAAGCTTAGGTGTTTTGGGCAATAAATAACGGTCAGATGAGCATATTTTTATACGTTATTTGTGATATTGGCAGGACACAAATTGATGTTGGGTCCAGGGGCGGAGCCCCCAGAAGCTCAGAGGCTCTAGACATTAAATTATCGTCAGATGTGCTTATTTCTCACCTTTTTTGTGACACTGGCAGGTCACGAATTGGTGTGGCGTGTACAGGGGGCGGAGCCCCCTGAAGCACAGGGGTTTTGGGCAATAAATAACGGTCAGATGAGCATATTTCTTTTATCTATTTGTGACACTTGCAGGACACAAATTGGTGTTGGGTCCTAGGGGCGGAGCCCCCGGAAGCTTAGGGGTTTTGGGCAATAAAGAACGGTCAGATGAGCATATTTTTATACGTTATTTGTGACATTGGCAGGACACAAATTGATGTTGGGTCCAGGGGGCGGAGCCCCCGGAAGCTATGAGGTTTTGGGCAATAAATAACGGTCAGATGAGCATTTTTTAAATATCTATTTGAGACACTGGCAGGACACAAATTGGTGTTGGATCCAGGGGGCGGAGCCCCAAAAAGCTAAAGGGTTCTATATATTAAATTATCGTCAGACGAGCATATTTTATACTTTATTTGTGACACTGGCAGGACACAAATTGATGTTGGGTCCAGGGGGCGGAGCCCCCAGAAGCTCAGAGGCTTTATACATTAAATTATCGTCAGATGTGCTTATTTTGATATCTATGTGTGACACTGGCAAGTCACGAATTGGTTTAGGGTCCAGGGGGCGGAGCCCCCGGAAGCACAGGGGTTTTGGGCAATAAATAACGGTCAGATGAGCATATTTCTTTTATCTATTTGTGACACTGGCAGGACACAAATTGGTGTTGGGTCCAGGGGGCGGAGCCCCCGGAAGTTCAGAGCCTTATACATTAAATTATCGTTAGATGAGCATATTTTGATATCTATGTGTGACACTGGCAAGTCACGAATTATTTTAGGGTCCAGGGGGCGGAGCCCCCGGAAGCACAGGGGTTTTGGGCAATAAATAACGGTCAGATGAGCATATTTCTTTTATCTATTTGTGACACTGGCAGGACACAAATTGGTGTTGGGTCCAGGGGGCGGAGCCCCCGGAAGCTCAGAGCCTTATACATTAAATTATCGTTAGATGAGCATATTTTGATATCTATGTGTGACACTGGCAAGTCACGAATTGGTTTAGGGTCCAGGGGGCGGAGCCCCCGGAAGCACAGGGGTTTTGGGCAATAAATAACGGTCGGATGAGCATATTTCTTTTATCTATTTGTGACACTGGCAGGACACAAATTGGTGTTGGGTCCAGGGGGCGGAGCCCCCAGAAGCTTAGGGGTTTTGGGCAATAAATAACGGTCAGATGAGCATATTTTTATACGTTATTTGTGACATTGGCAGGACACAAATTGATGTTGGGTCCAGTGGGCGGAGCCCACAGAAGCTTAGAGGCTCTATACATTAAATTATCGTCAGATGTGCTTATTTCTTACCTTTTTTGTGACACTGGCAGGTCACGAATTGGTGTTGGGTCCGAGGGGCGGAGCCCCCGGAAGCTTAGGGGTTTTGGGCAATAAAGAACGGTCAGATGAGCATATTTTTATACGTTATTTGTGACATTGGCAGGACACAAATTGATGTTGGGTCCAGGGGGCGGAGCCCCCGGAAGCTATGAGGTTTTGGGCAATAAATAACGGTCAGATGAGCATTTTTTAAATATCTATTTGAGACACTGGCAGGACACAAATTGGTGTTGGATCCAGGGGGCGGAGCCCCAAAAAGCTAAAGGGTTCTAAATATTAAATTATCGTCAGACGAGCATATTTTATACTTTATTTGTGACACTGGCAGGACACAAATTGATGTTGGGTCCAGGGGGCGGAGCCCCCAGAAGCTCAGAGGCTTTATACATTAAATTATCGTCAGATGTGCTTATTTTGATATCTATGTGTGACACTGGCAAGTCACGAATTGGTTTAGGGTCCAGGGGGCGGAGCCCCCGGAAGCACAGGGGTTTTGGGCAATGAATAACGGTCAGATGAGCATATTTCTTTTATCTATTTGTGACACTGGCAGGACACAAATTGGTGTTGGGTCCAGGGGGCGGAGCCCCCGGAAGCTCAGAGCCTTATACATTAAATTATCGTTAGATGAGCATATTTTGATATCTATGTGTGACACTGGCAAGTCACGAATTGGTTTAGGGTCCAGGGGGCGGAGCCCCCGGAAGCACAGGGGTTTTGGGCAATAAATAACGGTCAGATGAGCATATTTCTTTTATCTATTTGTGACACTGGCAGGACACAAATTGGTGTTGGGTCCAGGGGGCGGAGTTCCCGGAAGCTCAGAGCCTTATACATTAAATTATCGTTAGATGAGCATATTTTGATATCTATGTGTGACACTGGCAAGTCACGAATTGGTTTAGGGTCCAGGGGGCGGAGCCCCCGGAAGCACAGGGGTTTTGGGCAATGAATAACGGTCAGATGAGCATATTTCTTTTATCTATTTGTGACACTGGCAGGACACAAATTGGTGTTGGGTCCAGGGGGCGGAGCCCCCAGAAGCTTAGGGGTTTTGGGCAATAAATAACGGTCAGATGAGCATATTTTTATACGTTATTTGTGACATTGGCAGGACACAAATTGATGTTGGGTCCAGTGGGCGGAGCCCACAGAAGCTTAGAGGCTCTATACATTAAATTATCGTCAGATGTGCTTATTTCTTACCTTTTTTGTGACAGTGGCAGGTCACGAATTGGTGTTGGGTCCGAGGGGCGGAGCCCCCGGAAGCTTAGGGGTTTTGGGCAATAAAGAACGGTCAGATGAGCATATTTTTATACGTTATTTGTGACATTGGCAGGACACAAATTGATGTTGGGTCCAGGGGGCGGAGCCCCCGGAAGCTATGAGGTTTTGGGCAATAAATAACGGTCAGATGAGCATTTTTTAAATATCTATTTGAGACACTGGCAGGACACAAATTGGTGTTGGATCCAGGGGGCGGAGCCCCAAAAAGCTAAAGGGTTCTATATATTAAATTATCGTCAGACGAGCATATTTTATACTTTATTTGTGACACTGGCAGGACACAAATTGATGTTGGGTCCAGGGGGCGGAGCCCCCAGAAGCTCAGAGGCTTTATACATTAAATTATCGTCAGTTGTGCTTATTTTGATATCTATGTGTGACACTGGCAAGTCACGAATTGGTTTAGGGTCCAGGGGGCGGAGCCCCCGGAAGCACAGGGGTTTTGGGCAATAAATAACGGTCAGATGAGCATATTTCTTTTATCTATTTGTGACACTGGCAGGACACAAATTGGTATTGGGTCCAGGGGGCGGAGCCCCCGGAAGCTCAGAGCCTTATACATTAAATTATCGTTAGATGAGCATATTTTGATATCTATGTGTGACACTGGCAAGTCACGAATTGGTTTAGGGTCCAGGGGGCGGAGCCCCCGGAAGCACAGGGGTTTTTGGGCAATAAATAACGGTCAGATGAGCATATTTCTTTTATCTATTTGTGACACTGGCAGGACACAAATTGGTGTTGGGTCCAGGGGGCGGAGCCCCCGGAAGCTTAGGGGTTTTGGGCAATAAATAACGGTCAGATGAGCATATTTTTATACGTTATTTGTGACATTGGCAGGACACAAATTGATGTTGGGTCCAGGGGGCGGAGCCCCCGGAAGCTATGGGGTTTTTGGCAATAAATAACGGTCAGATGAGCATTTTTTTTAATATTTATTTGAGACACTGGCAGGACACAAATTGGTGTTGGATCCAGGGGGCGGAGCCCCAAAAAGCTAAAGGGTTCTATATATTAAATTATCGTCAAACGAGCATATTTTATACTTTATTTGTGACATTGGCAGGACACAAATTGATGTTGGGTCCAGTGGGCGGAGCCCACAGAAGCTTAGAGGCTCTATACATTAAATTATCGTCAGATGTGCTTATTTCTTACCTTTTTGTGACACTGGCAGGTCACGAATTGGTGTTGGGTCCGAGGGGCGGAGCCCCCGGAAGCTTAGGGGTTTTGGGCAATAAAGAACGGTCAGATGAGCATATTTTTATACGTTATTTGTGACATTGGCAGGACACAAATTGATGTTGGGTCCAGGGGGCGGAGCCCCCGGAAGCTATGAGGTTTTGGGCAATAAATAACGGTCAGATGAGCATTTTTTAAATATCTATTTGAGACACTGGCAGGACACAAATTGGTGTTGGATCCAGGGGGCGGAGCCCCAAAAAGCTAAAGGGTTCTATATATTAAATTATCGTCAGACGAGCATATTTTATACTTTATTTGTGACACTGGCAGGACACAAATTGATGTTGGGTCCAGGGGGCGGAGCCCCCAGAAGCTCAGAGGCTTTATACATTAAATTATCGTCAGATGTGCTTATTTTGATATCTATGTGTGACACTGGCAAGTCACGAATTGGTTTAGGGTCCAGGGGGCGGAGCCCCCGGAAGCACAGGGGTTTTGGGCAATAAATAACGGTCAGATGAGCATATTTCTTTTATCTATATGTGACACTTGCAGGACACATATTGGTGTTGGGTCCAAGGGGCGGAGCCCCCGGAAGCTTAGGGGTTTTGTGCAATAAAGAACGGTCAGATGAGCATATTTTTATACGTTATTTGTGACATTGGTAGGACACAAATTGATGTTGGGTCCAGGGGGCGGAGCCCCCGGAAGCTATGGGGTTTTGGGCAATAAATAACGGTCAGATGAGCATTTTTTTAATATCTATTTGAGACACTGGCAGGACACAAATTGATGTTGGGTCCAGGGGGCGGAGCCCCAGAAGCTCAGAGGCTTTATACATTAAATTATCGTCAGATGTGCTTATTTCTTACCTTTGTTGTGACACTGGCAGGTCACAAAATGGTGTGGGGTGTACTGGGGGCGGAGCCCCCGGAAGCTCAGAGCCTTATACATTAAATAATCGTTAGATGAGCATATTTTGATATCTATGTGTGACACTGGCAAGTCACGAATTGGTGTGGGGTCCAGGGGGCGGAGCCCGAAGAAGCTAAGGGGTTCTATACATTAAATTATCGTCAGACGAGTATATTTTTATACTTTATTTGTGTCACTGGCAGGTCACAAATTGGTGTTGGGTGCAGAGGGCGTAGCCCCCAGAAGCTCAGTTGCCTTATACATTAAATTATCGTCAGATGTGCTTATTTATTACCTTTTTTGTGACACTTGCAGGTCACAAATTGGTGTGAGTTCCAGGGGGCTGAGCCCCTGGAAGCACAGGGGTTTTGGGCAATAAATAACAGTCAGATGAGCATATTTTTTTTAATCTATTTATGACACTGGCAGGACACAAATTGGTGTTGGGTCCAGGGGGCGGAAGCCCCGGAAGCTAAGGGATTTTGGGCAATAAATAACGGGAAGATGAGCATATTTTATATCTATTTGTGACACTGGCAGGTCACGAAATGGTGTTGGGTGTACTAGGGGGCGGAGCCCCCGGAAGCTCAGAGCCTTATACATTAAATTATCGTTAGATGAGCATATTTTGATATCTATGTGTGACACTGGCAAGTCACGAATTGGTTTAGGGTCCAGGGGGCGGAGCCCCCGGAAGCACAGGGGTTTTGGGCAATAAATAACGGTCAGATGAGCATATTTCTTTTATCTTTTTGTGACACTGGCAGGACCCAATTTGGTGTTGGGTCCGGGGGGGCATGGAAGCTTAGGTGTTTTGGGCAATAAATAACGGTCAGATGAGCATATTTTTATACGTTATTTGTGATATTGGCAGGACACAAATTGATGTTGGGTCCAGGGGCGGAGCCCCCAGAAGCTCAGAGGCTCTAGACATTAAATTATCGTCAGATGTGCTTATTTCTCACCTTTTTTGTGACACTGGCAGGTCACGAATTGGTGTGGCGTGTACAGGGGGCGGAGCCCCCTGAAGCACAGGGGTTTTGGGCAATAAATAACGGTCAGATGAGCATATTTCTTTTATCTATTTGTGACACTTGCAGGACACAAATTGGTGTTGGGTCCTAGGGGCGGAGCCCCCGGAAGCTTAGGGGTTTTGGGCAATAAAGAACGGTCAGATGAGCATATTTTTATACGTTATTTGTGACATTGGCAGGACACAAATTGATGTTGGGTCCAGGGGGCGGAGCCCCCGGAAGCTATGAGGTTTTGGGCAATAAATAACGGTCAGATGAGCATTTTTTAAATATCTATTTGAGACACTGGCAGGACACAAATTGGTGTTGGATCCAGGGGGCGGAGCCCCAAAAAGCTAAAGGGTTCTATATATTAAATTATCGTCAGACGAGCATATTTTATACTTTATTTGTGACACTGGCAGGACACAAATTGATGTTGGGTCCAGGGGGCGGAGCCCCCAGAAGCTCAGAGGCTTTATACATTAAATTATCGTCAGATGTGCTTATTTTGATATCTATGTGTGACACTGGCAAGTCACGAATTGGTTTAGGGTCCAGGGGGCGGAGCCCCCGGAAGCACAGGGGTTTTGGGCAATAAATAACGGTCAGATGAGCATATTTCTTTTATCTATTTGTGACACTGGCAGGACACAAATTGGTGTTGGGTCCAGGGGGCGGAGCCCCCGGAAGTTCAGAGCCTTATACATTAAATTATCGTTAGATGAGCATATTTTGATATCTATGTGTGACACTGGCAAGTCACGAATTATTTTAGGGTCCAGGGGGCGGAGCCCCCGGAAGCACAGGGGTTTTGGGCAATAAATAACGGTCAGATGAGCATATTTCTTTTATCTATTTGTGACACTGGCAGGACACAAATTGGTGTTGGGTCCAGGGGGCGGAGCCCCCGGAAGCTCAGAGCCTTATACATTAAATTATCGTTAGATGAGCATATTTTGATATCTATGTGTGACACTGGCAAGTCACGAATTGGTTTAGGGTCCAGGGGGCGGAGCCCCCGGAAGCACAGGGGTTTTGGGCAATAAATAACGGTCGGATGAGCATATTTCTTTTATCTATTTGTGACACTGGCAGGACACAAATTGGTGTTGGGTCCAGGGGGCGGAGCCCCCAGAAGCTTAGGGGTTTTGGGCAATACATAACGGTCAGATGAGCATATTTTTATACGTTATTTGTGACATTGGCAGGACACAAATTGATGTTGGGTCCAGTGGGCGGAGCCCACAGAAGCTTAGAGGCTCTATACATTAAATTATCGTCAGATGTGCTTATTTCTTACCTTTTTTGTGACACTGGCAGGTCACGAATTGGTGTTGGGTCCGAGGGGCGGAGCCCCCGGAAGCTTAGGGGTTTTGGGCAATAAAGAACGGTCAGATGAGCATATTTTTATACGTTATTTGTGACATTGGCAGGACACAAATTGATGTTGGGTCCAGGGGGCGGAGCCCCCGGAAGCTATGAGGTTTTGGGCAATAAATAACGGTCAGATGAGCATTTTTTAAATATCTATTTGAGACACTGGCAGGACACAAATTGGTGTTGGATCCAGGGGGCGGAGCCCCAAAAAGCTAAAGGGTTCTAAATATTAAATTATCGTCAGACGAGCATATTTTATACTTTATTTGTGACACTGGCAGGACACAAATTGATGTTGGGTCCAGGGGGCGGAGCCCCCAGAAGCTCAGAGGCTTTATACATTAAATTATCGTCAGATGTGCTTATTTTGATATCTATGTGTGACACTGGCAAGTCACGAATTGGTTTAGGGTCCAGGGGGCGGAGCCCCCGGAAGCACAGGGGTTTTGGGCAATGAATAACGGTCAGATGAGCATATTTCTTTTATCTATTTGTGACACTGGCAGGACACAAATTGGTGTTGGGTCCAGGGGGCGGAGCCCCCGGAAGCTCAGAGCCTTATACATTAAATTATCGTTAGATGAGCATATTTTGATATCTATGTGTGACACTGGCAAGTCACGAATTGGTTTAGGGTCCAGGGGGCGGAGCCCCCGGAAGCACAGGGGTTTTGGGCAATAAATAACGGTCAGATGAGCATATTTCTTTTATCTATTTGTGACACTGGCAGGACACAAATTGGTGTTGGGTCCAGGGGGCGGAGTTCCCGGAAGCTCAGAGCCTTATACATTAAATTATCGTTAGATGAGCATATTTTGATATCTATGTGTGACACTGGCAAGTCACGAATTGGTTTAGGGTCCAGGGGGCGGAGCCCCCGGAAGCACAGGGGTTTTGGGCAATGAATAACGGTCAGATGAGCATATTTCTTTTATCTATTTGTGACACTGGCAGGACACAAATTGGTGTTGGGTCCAGGGGGCGGAGCCCCCAGAAGCTTAGGGGTTTTGGGCAATAAATAACGGTCAGATGAGCATATTTTTATACGTTATTTGTGACATTGGCAGGACACAAATTGATGTTGGGTCCAGTGGGCGGAGCCCACAGAAGCTTAGAGGCTCTATACATTAAATTATCGTCAGATGTGCTTATTTCTTACCTTTTTTGTGACAGTGGCAGGTCACGAATTGGTGTTGGGTCCGAGGGGCGGAGCCCCCGGAAGCTTAGGGGTTTTGGGCAATAAAGAACGGTCAGATGAGCATATTTTTATACGTTATTTGTGACATTGGCAGGACACAAATTGATGTTGGGTCCAGGGGGCGGAGCCCCCGGAAGCTATGAGGTTTTGGGCAATAAATAACGGTCAGATGAGCATTTTTTAAATATCTATTTGAGACACTGGCAGGACACAAATTGGTGTTGGATCCAGGGGGCGGAGCCCCAAAAAGCTAAAGGGTTCTATATATTAAATTATCGTCAGACGAGCATATTTTATACTTTATTTGTGACACTGGCAGGACACAAATTGATGTTGGGTCCAGGGGGCGGAGCCCCCAGAAGCTCAGAGGCTTTATACATTAAATTATCGTCAGTTGTGCTTATTTTGATATCTATGTGTGACACTGGCAAGTCACGAATTGGTTTAGGGTCCAGGGGGCGGAGCCCCCGGAAGCACAGGGGTTTTGGGCAATAAATAACGGTCAGATGAGCATATTTCTTTTATCTATTTGTGACACTGGCAGGACACAAATTGGTATTGGGTCCAGGGGGCGGAGCCCCCGGAAGCTCAGAGCCTTATACATTAAATTATCGTTAGATGAGCATATTTTGATATCTATGTGTGACACTGGCAAGTCACGAATTGGTTTAGGGTCCAGGGGGCGGAGCCCCCGGAAGCACAGGGGTTTTTGGGCAATAAATAACGGTCAGATGAGCATATTTCTTTTATCTATTTGTGACACTGGCAGGACACAAATTGGTGTTGGGTCCAGGGGGCGGAGCCCCCGGAAGCTTAGGGGTTTTGGGCAATAAATAACGGTCAGATGAGCATATTTTTATACGTTATTTGTGACATTGGCAGGACACAAATTGATGTTGGGTCCAGGGGGCGGAGCCCCCGGAAGCTATGGGGTTTTTGGCAATAAATAACGGTCAGATGAGCATTTTTTTTAATATTTATTTGAGACACTGGCAGGACACAAATTGGTGTTGGATCCAGGGGGCGGAGCCCCAAAAAGCTAAAGGGTTCTATATATTAAATTATCGTCAAACGAGCATATTTTATACTTTATTTGTGACATTGGCAGGACACAAATTGATGTTGGGTCCAGTGGGCGGAGCCCACAGAAGCTTAGAGGCTCTATACATTAAATTATCGTCAGATGTGCTTATTTCTTACCTTTTTGTGACACTGGCAGGTCACGAATTGGTGTTGGGTCCGAGGGGCGGAGCCCCCGGAAGCTTAGGGGTTTTGGGCAATAAAGAACGGTCAGATGAGCATATTTTTATACGTTATTTGTGACATTGGCAGGACACAAATTGATGTTGGGTCCAGGGGGCGGAGCCCCCGGAAGCTATGAGGTTTTGGGCAATAAATAACGGTCAGATGAGCATTTTTTAAATATCTATTTGAGACACTGGCAGGACACAAATTGGTGTTGGATCCAGGGGGCGGAGCCCCAAAAAG
>JAVYIG010012464.1:25000-53460 GCA_035222895.1 Strongylocentrotus droebachiensis | reverse complement strand
GATATATGCGTGCAATCTCAGTGGGAAGGATTTTAGCACACAAACTCGAGTGGTGCGCGATCAGACACCCCATTAAGATTAGGTCTCGATAGCGTAAACAAAGTTGATTACGATGATTGGTAAGTCGCACATGTATTCTACGACCCTTTTCGGTATTTACAATGATTGCTTTAATATTCGAGGAATGGTTGTTTTATTGGCTCTCGGGGATGTTGCATCTTGTTGCACGCCTCGGGGTGATATCAGGATGCAACATCCCCTTGAGCCTATAAAACAACTGTTCCTCTCACAGCAGTCATTACAATGATAATGATGAAATAGCAACGAATTTAGGAGTATCATTGATACCACCCATTCAATTCAATTCAATTCAATTCAAATGAACATTTATTTTCTTCCATTCAATTTGACAACATATTTGACATCTGTTCAAACAATACAATTTATACGTAGGAACATGGATATAATTAAAAAAACTTGTATTAAAAAAGAGCCCCCGTCAGTTTCTACAAGAGCCCCCCCCCCCCCCCCCCCCCGTCAGTACTAAAAGAGCCCCCATGAGAAGTCTCACGGGGCCCTTTTATTTTGGAAGAGCACCCGTGGCCAAAAAAAATAATTTGAGCCCTGGTCAGGGTGCCTATTTTCAATGAAGTTATAATGGGCGACGTGCCCTATTCGCCATCTTATCACGTAAATACAGGTTGCGATAAATATGAATGAGATTTATTGAATTATATCATAATTCATGTAATACGTATTGAATTTAACCATCTCTTCCTGGTCATATATATGATGAAATAGTTAAATGCTAGCTCCTTTTCTATATTAAGGCTCTACGCTATTGATTGGCATCATAATCTTGTATCTTATACGGACTACTCTAAGAGTAAGAGAAACTGATCCGTTTATGAAAATCAATAATATCCCAAATTGTGAACCAGGATGGAAATTAAAACGTGGTATTGCTCTAATCATGCTAATGAAAAGTGTGACAGGCTTCACGGCTTCCGAGTGATTAAACCTCCCCGCTGATAATCCACATCGCATTATTACAATTAATTTTGAAGCTATATGTATAAGTGCATAACGCTTCAGCTCAAGCCACAGCTTGGTTGGTTGAACTTAATTTCTGATCATGTTAGGTGCCGACGAGGGCGACGTTTTTGTGCATCGGTGGGGCAGACATTTTGTTGCCATGTTACGAAAGTGATGTGGCATTTCCTCGGTTCAATTTTTCTGTCCGCACAGAACTTCCTATTTCTAGGAATGTTGGTTTATTTTTAAAAAGAAGAAATTAATCCAATGTTGTACGCTTGTTATGCTTTATAATTCATTGATAATACCTTATATAACATATTGCAATTTAGTACGGGTAACCAGCGCCAAAACTAAAATCAACTCTATTTATTTAATGCAAAAGAAAGCCATTCGTACACTGCGAAAAAGTTGAGCAATATTTTCCAACGCATTGCCCAACGTTGTGCCAATAGTCAATCCAACCCTCTATTGGGCAATATTTTGTAATTGTTTCGTATTTTGCCCAACATCTGGTCAAGATTTTCCCAATAAGTGGGCTACCGTAGTCGGGCAAATAAAGGGTCATATCTTTCCCCAAATTTTGGTCAAAATACGAAACGAATATGCACGTGTGAAGTAGGGTACTTACGTTTACCAATACCACTGGGCAGAATATTGCCCAATAGATGGTTGGGTTGACTATTGGCACAACGATGGGCAAAGTGTTGGGAAAATATTGCCCAACCTTTTCACAGTGTATATGTACTGGTTCACCATATTTATCTCACACAAGTCCAATATTTTACAAACTGAAAACCATAAAAGTATTCGACATAAATTCGCTACACAGTTTACTGATCATGTTTAAGTATATACTACATCTTTCGTTTCAAAATGTTTACACTATAAATAAAGCCATTCACTATTACCCTACCCGTATTTCCTCAAATTTTCATCTAGTCAACCCGAAATTACTTATTGCCCATAGATCCATAAGACACCATTGTCCAGACCTATGGAACTACCTCCCAGAATCTATTAAATCATGTTGCTCCCTCTATTACTTTAAGGCCAAAGTTAAAACGATGTTATTATCATAATATTCAAGGTCAAATTCTGTATCAACTCTTCAGTCTTTATCATAATGTCATCTCTTCTTTCATTCGAATCGTATCATCATCGGCATCATCATCATCATCAACATCATCCTCATCTGCATTGTCAATATCACCATCATTAACATTTGCATTTTCACTGAATTACCTATCCGTTCTGCTCAATAAATGTGTTAATCTATTTTATAAGTTTTGTCTGGGGCTGTCGTATTTTTAAGTAATCTGCTTAATACAATGACAGTCCTTCTTCCCCAAATATTGTATAGTATTTGAGGAAATTTAGTATTTATGACAGTTTATCATTTCGTTTTTGAAAATAACTATTGTTATCTATTATGCTTAGTAATGATTCATTGTCAGGTCAGAAAAATACATGTACTTATTGTACTCCATATTTTGTTGTTATCAAAATACTGTGTACTAACATGAATGCAGAAGAAAATCAAATCTAATCTAATCTAATCATTAGGGGAGAAGGCTATGCTGACGTTATCCCTCCCCTTCCTCTTTCACTCCCCTCCCCTCCCCTCCCCTTTTCCTCTCTCTGTCTCTCTGTCTTTCTCTCTCTC
The DNA here is from genome assembly GCA_035222895.1 of Strongylocentrotus droebachiensis. Classification (NCBI taxonomy): domain Eukaryota; kingdom Metazoa; phylum Echinodermata; class Echinoidea; order Camarodonta; family Strongylocentrotidae; genus Strongylocentrotus; species Strongylocentrotus droebachiensis. Next base: position 50,759 of record JAVYIG010012464.1, on the reverse strand, counting down.
TTTCTCTCTCCCTCTCCCTCTTACTCTATATCTCTTCCCTATCTCTCTCTCTCTCTCTCTCTTTCTCTCTCCCTCTCTCTCTCTGTCTCTCCTTCTGTCTCTTTTCATCCTTCTTCCCTCTCCCTCTTCCTTTTTCTCTACCCTCTCTCTTCCCTTTCTCTATTATCTTTCTCTATATTTATCTCTGTCTGTATGTATGCATAATTATTATGTAATAGTAAACGTACATATCTACCTTTCTATTTCCCAAATGATATCTAGTTCCTCAGCACACTGGGAAGCCTCAATTGTTTTTAAAGCCTATTATTATCACTATCTTACTACAGTTAATTTAAGAGATATAAAGGGGTTTCAATTAAATAGAGGTCTAAATAACACGTTATTACTATGGTTACAATGTATGTGAGTATTGTAGTCTGCCAGTTGAATTTTGCATGGCTAGATCGTAAAATTAGTTTTAAGCGACCGGTTGCTTATATACATGAAACACACCACGGAGCGGAAGAGGAATGTTATATTTAACAAAGAAATTAAAAGATTTTTTTTTTTTTTTTTTTAAACAGGCGAACGAACTATGGACTTATTGTGTCAAATTTAGAATGTTGATCATGTTCTGAGTGAGTGTGCTGTAGCAGGACCCCAATATCCCCTTTAATACTGATATTGGCACCCCAAAACTGCATGGTGTTATAATTAAACAATTGTCAGTTTTCAATAGCTATGTTAATATACGAAATAATAATATAGTGAGGATAAGGATGATGGCGTTCATAGCGACAGTTCCTTCACATGATGTCTTCAAAGTTGTTGATGCTTCAGAGTGGTGGTGGTGGTGATGGTGGGGATAGTGGTGATAGTGAGATGCTAAAGTGACTAACTTAATTAATTAGAGGCGATTAAACTATGTCAACCGTGTCTGCGATCGAGTATTTCATTAGATATTAAGTGTTCCTCGTACAGTGTGTGTTTTACGGGTCTGCTATAACGAATGAATGACATTTTATTGACGAACCTTCCCCCCCCCCCAAAAAAAAAGAGGCTAAAAAAACAAATACGATCGGCAAACAATCCTAAAACATAGCAGGCAGATCTAATCAACAGCAGCCGAGTGCATACTTCGCTATCCTATAATCATAATGCAAAACCTTTCAAAAATCCATTTCATAATTCATGAAAATGGTCGGCTAAGCGGGGTACTGTAATTACCTGTGCTCAAGGATATTATACAAATTATTTCCATGGTGCATTAAAATGATGGGATTGGATTACATCCTCAAAAGGGATTCCCAGGTAAGCCCAACAACTCTTTTTGGATTTTATGGAGACCATGATAACTTTTAAAGAAGATTGAGTTCAGGGAAAGGTAAAAATAAATGTTTTTGTTTTTTTAAAGATTATTTTGGAACAATATCTTGAAATGTTCATGATGTCTAAAAGAATTGCTCTTCAAATACCTTTATTTCAAAATATGATGAGAGAGAGAGAGAAAAAAGTTTGAATTAGACTCTAATGCCACATGCAGGGGCGGCGGAGCGTATTCCAATTTTGGGGGAGGGGGCACCAACAATACAGAGCACCTTCTGGAGGAATGATTCATGTTTTATAGCCAGAAGTTGTAGCGTGAATATTGCCCTCTCTCGTCGGTTGCGCAAGTCCTGACAGAAAAAGATCGTGAGAAAATCGGGAAGAAACCGTAAACGAATGGCTACCCAGGTCGAAACATGTCCATAATCATTGCGACATACTGGTTAGTCCAGAATCTGGCAGATTTAATTTTGATCTCCGCCACACCGTACTAACGCAAATATTCATATATTCAAATATTAATATGCAGCGCTAGGATGGCTAGGTTGTGTTTTAAGATGTCACCGCGGGAGGCTAATTTTTTTTCCCAAACAGGTTTGCCAATGCTAATATTTCCGGTCATCTGATTGGCTGATATGTTAAGTCATTATCAATGACGTAATCGTTAGGGTGAGTGGTAGCGTTACATAAATCATGCAGAATCACTTTTCATCGAACCATCGTTGGCTCAATCGGTAAGGTCTGCGTAATACAATCGTAGAGTCATGGGTTCATGTCACAGTTTATTTCGTATTTTTGCCTTTATAAATAGTGAGGCAAAGCAATCAAAATTCAAAGTCTAATTGTTGGTGACCTCTTTCCAAGCTGCTAATGACGTATCAGCCATTGAGAAGAACGGAAATATAAGAAATTGCAAACCTGTTTGGGAATAAAAATTTCGCCCCCGGGAGGGCCGACTCTGGGCCCACACGTATGTGTAGTCCCGTACACCCGTTTCTAGGTGCAGTGCATGCGACTTCAATCAAGATGTAGTCAATTTATTCTCTGTTTGGTGATTTCAAGACCCAAATGTAGTACATGCATCCTTTCCCTGTTGCTACAGGCAGATTCTTTTACAATGAAATTGCATGACTTCAACTCAAATCAAAGAGTATTGACAGACGCCCTTTTCAACGTGTCAAGGTACATGTAGATAGAGAAGAGATGTTAAACAGTGACTTATATATATAAATATATATTTAAATCATTTTTTTCCACGTCAAGATAAAAACAATATCATATAATATTCAAAATACAAACATATATAGTGAGATACCTAAAGTGGGAGGATCATGAACAAATATATAAATATACATTTATTTGCAGCCAAATGTTCAGGAAACTGGCAATTGGATGATTAATGTCCTCGCAAAAAATGCCCCCACTTTATTGTAAAGTAAGGTTTTTTCGAGAGGTCAATTGCCTTTGCTACTCCCTCATGTCCACTTCAGTGTCTATTTTCTGTTCAATTTTGTTCTTAAATTGTTTATTCCTGCATACATTGTATTTATTTAAGAAACATGGAATGAATGAATTTGAATTAGCTAATTATTTATTTTTGTTTTTATTCAGAGAATGAACGCCTGCAACTCTGCTACAGATACAACGTGAACAGCCCCCTCTACGAAAATTGATAGCTCATGTTCATTTTCTTACGTATTCAAATGTTACGCATACTTTTTAAACTAAGGTTGTTCTTGACAACTAGAACGTTTTTCCGAGAATTTGTCCGACATAGCAACACATCGATCATGTATGATTTTCTATTCTTGTTCTCTATTCTTATTGTTGTCTATTAGACATCTTTCCAATTTACCTCTAATTGTTGTCTTCTTATTCTGAATCAGTATACGTAAGCCCGAACAAACTCATATCATTGATATAATCACAACATATAGGCTATTAAATGAAGTTTACTTTGCCATAGAAATGGAAATGTATCTAGACTGTGTATTGCTTAATAAAATTTGTTTCTATTGAATCACTGGATTCTCCTTCCTCAGCCACGAACATTAGGATACCACGAGACAGCGTGCGTGTCATTGCTTTGTGGATACCTTTTAATTTGATTCTCATGAATACCGGGAAGATGTGAAGATTAGAGAATCACGAGAGCGTTCATGATTGGTCAAATGACGGTCAAATTAATCGTATGAGAGGTCGATATGAATCTGATTCTGACAGCGCGCGTAATCAAATCTCAACGAACGAGCCGGAGTAGCTAGCCACAACCAGTCGGCTGCTTCCTACCTTAATGTCTGTTATATATTTCGATAGAATGATCGCTGGTCTTTACTTCATGAAAGGGATGGCGGGCAATTATTCGTGGTTTTTGGTGAGAATGCGCGTCAAGGTTACAACGGAAATGTTGCAATGATCAAGCTGCTCGGACAGCCAGTGAAGTTCAGAGGCATGAATTTGTGGTTGAATTCAATTATTTGCGTATCAATGATCTCCTCAGGAATGGCAACAGCTGAATGGTCTTGGAGGAAAAACGCTTTCAATAGGCCAAAGATGGAGTAACAGCGAAGTGTGTGTTCTGTCACCTTGTTGCCTTCTTTTTGTATAACACCATGTGCATTGTTTGGTTATCCTATGTATCGGTGCTTTTGCTGTGGGTACCCCTCAGTTTTCCCCTTAGGAGCAGCGTGGCGTCCGAGGTGGATGAGGTTACGAAAGCTTTAGAATATGTCGAAGAGATCGCCAAGCAGAAGAACAACTGTTCGTTCGGACCGTCGCTCGATCTCCAGTACAACAAGCAGCGTTGGACCCCGCAAGCCGAGGTTGCCGTCCATACTGCCAATCTCCTGACGACCCTCTCCAGGACGGGTCCCCACATCCGTGGTATCCATCCTGAAGACGAAGATCTCCTCTACTCCATTGTCCTTGCCAACGTCCAGAACTATGACGACGTCTTTGGGTCGGCCATCGCCTTCAAGACGAGTTTCTACCGCGACTATCGCCTTTTCTGCCCGTACGCGTTCCGCGCCTCCGATTCAATCACTGCCAAGGACCTCTCAATCGGATATAACTACACAATGGAGGAAACCGACTGGTTCCACATTCCCTACATGACCTTCAGAAATTACACCTTTGGTTTGATGTCGACAGTGAGCTCTTCATCGATTATTCAACCTACTAATCCTATTTTCTCAGCCGCGCCAGACGTTCCATGCACAAGCTGCAATGTTAGCCGCCCTTCAGACATGTTCGGTACTGACGTTTATTCCACTCCAAGTCCTGGAGGTACTTTACCAGATGATATCATTCCCAACACTCTTACCACAAACCCTTACCCTCCCTTCAACTCAACAGATGTGTTCACCTCGGGCAGCTCCGCGGTCACACAGATACCCCATGACGCCACCGATTCACCGGAAACTGTCGCCACCGATGCTACAAAAACTGGCACTTCTGCTCCCCAAGTCAACACTGCAAATGCTGACAGTCTACCTGACGTGAGTGAGGATCCAGCGCCAGCGACAACCTCGCAGGTTCCTATCCTGGACACCATGAAGTTTGTTGATATCACCGACGGCTACTGGACCAAGCCTTACTTTGATTGCGGTGGTGGGGACGTCTGGATGGTGACTTTCTCAGTGCCTTTCTTCTCGTCCGACATGAATCCTTCTGTTGATAACCCTTCAGGGATAGACTTGTTTACCTTCGCGTAAGTACAGATTTTAGACGTTTTCATTCTTTGTGAGCATGTCTAAGGTACGTTCCATGCGATATCAAGTATTATACATTGCAGTGAGGAATCGTGAACATCAATTTACATCTTAAAATATCTCTTTTATTAAAAATGTGTGTTATCAAAGTTCTAATAGGGCACTCGATCTGATAAATCGGATATACTCAAAATCTTAGATGTATTCGGTAACATAATGGGATATAATAATAGCTCGGGCTTGCCCTCTTCCAAAGTAAAGGTTACCATTTTGAAGGTTCTAAGACACTTACCCCCTGGACATCCACCCCGGATAGCAACCCCAGTCAACTACCCCCTAGGGCAACCACCCTCTAGGACGAATACCCCCGGGACATCTACCCCTAGGACATCTACCTCAGAACTACTACCCCCGGAAAACTACCCCCGGACAACTACCCTCTAGGACGACTACACTCGGACAACTATCACCCGGACAACTTCCCCCATACAACTACCCTATACGACAACCATCCCAGGACAACTACCCCCGGACAACTATCCTCGGGGGTAGTTATCCGGGGTATTTGTCCAGGGGTAGTTCTCTAGGAGGAATTGTCCTAGGGGTAGTTGTCCAGGGGTGTAGTTGTCCGGGGGTAGTTGTCCCGGGGGTAGTCGTCCTAGAGGGTGGTTACCCTAGGGGTAGTTGACTGGGGGTAGTTGTCCCGGGGTGGATGTCCAGGGGGTAGGTGTCCGGATACGTATTTTGAAGCATCATTGACGCAACACCAGTGCACCGTCTTTTCATCCGATCTAGTAAAAAGGCGCCAATCATTCACAAATTGCGCATTGATAAAACAAATTCGCATCTACAACGGAATCTGTCTTTACAAAATGCAGGATAAGTTTACTCTTTCAACTTGATTTAAGTATTGGATGATCTCCTATGTTACCTTATACAGTTGTAAATGTGCTACATTACACTTTATACTTACTGGTGGTACTAATTTGTAGTTATTTTCAAAATACCTATTACATGGCCAATCTCTCACTATATCTCTTTCCTCGTCTCACCTCATTTTCCGGGGAGGTGTAGAAGTGTAGAATTATTCATATTGCAGGGCTCCTTTAAACTGTTTGAACCAGTATGAAATGCTAGTATAAAATGTGCTACTTTGCATCATTATAGCTAGTGTGTTTTTTTTACTTAAAGGTAATCTTGAGCTCTGGTATGGGAATCGTATTTTGAGAAAAATTGTTATGATTCATTCTTGATGGTTTATCCTGCAGTAGGTTGTTTGATCCAGTGAAATAAAAATAAACGCACAAAAACTTGCTGGAAATCATCTTCAATAAGAACCACTATTGCACATGGTGTTACCTTGATTTAATTATCTTTCTATGCTCATTACTCAGCCCCTATACATTTTCCACCAAAATCGTTTGGCACATGTGATTTATTTGTAATCTTGAACATTCAGTGTAAGTTCTGTTGGATTATGTGAGAATTTATTTTGTTATCATTACCATAACTCAAGCTTATCTTTAAGATGAAAAATAATATTTTCATATTCCCAATGTCTCACCAAATCCCTCCAACTATCTCTATTTCACTTTTTTTTTTCTTTTTTGTCCCTCCAACCCAAATAAAACTCAGAATACCCTCATTTTTATTTTAAAGTAAATGTCATAGAATTCGGTCATTATTGAATTAATAAAACACATTATGAACATTAACTATTGTTATGACTCATCTGGAGGCTTAGAGAGAAGGCTGGGTTCTGGTTAAGACGAAAATTAGTTCATCTTTTGTGTCTTAGTTTTGGAAGAATATTACCATAACAAATATCCCCCGAAGAGGATTGCTCTTCCAATTCCCTTATATACTAAATGTGACGAGAAACAACTGAAAAGTTTAATCTTTGCTTTCATACCATATTTATGTGCATGGAGCGTGTGTGAATGCGTGTGTATGTGAGAGTGTGTGTATTCCCATGTACCATATTCTCTGTATAGTGCATGTTACTTCAACAATATTTAGTCAATTTCTTTTCATTGTGATCATTTCAAAATATCTCGGTATACGTCAATTATTATGTAGCGCATGATCAACATTTCCCAATAATTTCCCTCAGAGAGTTTAATTCCCCGATGTGATCATATGAACAGTACTCGAATTCCATCTTTAGAAACCTTGTCTGGATGTCCTGATGATATTGATTAGCTCGCTCTCATGCTCCTCGTGTGGAGTATTGATCGTCAGACGTCAGTTGAACATTGCAATTCAGTCAATTATACATTTTATGACAATAAGAGTCGTCACCGTCATATCGACGACGAGACGGGGAGAAGGCGGACAACATACCGAAATTTAAAAAAATTATGTTATCCCGAATGGCCAAAAATAATTTGATTTGAAGCCGGAGTGGAGTTGTTTTGACAGGGTGACTAACATGACTGATGTAACTCTATTTATTGAGCTTGGGGATAATGCTATATGATCCTGAATTGTTAACATTGAAAAGTACATTGAATCCATTCGACTGTAATTTTACGTCAACTTTGAATTTGGCATTGGCGATAAGAGAAGTCTAATCATGTTTCTCGACGATTATTAAATAAATGTGAAGAAAATATAGAAAGTCATATGAAACTTCATCCGGTGACTTCTGAATTATCTCTGTCCCATAGGCTTATTAGTTTCCGTAGGCAATGAATTCAGGGTTGAACAAAAATGATTGTACAAACGAATAGGATTAGTAATGACATGTTCAATATTGTAGGTATATGTATTGAGAGGAGCGAGAGCAAAAGCCAGGGCCAAAAAAGAAATGGAGGGTTGAGAAAAAGAGGGATGGGGGAAACAAGAGAGTGAGATATTGAGAGACACATAAACACACACGCACACGCGCACGCACATACACACACACCCAGAGAAACCGAAAGAGAGAGAGACACATACAGAGAGACAGAAAAACAAGAGAGAGGGGTAGACAGAAGGACGGGGAGGGGACGAAAGAGAGATTTTGTTTCTTTCTCTCTATTTATCCTTCTACAGGGTTCCTTTATTAATTATAAACATAATCATTTTTACAAAAGATAGATCCATGCACTATTCCAAGACTTGTCATATATATTCAAACAATAAAATATTACAAAATAACCTCGGCCGCACAGCGACATATCAGATATTAAACTTGACAAAATATATTTTGTACACCAATTCTAAAACATAAAAACAAACACAAGCAAACTAAACATGGACACACAAAAACATTTGTTAAAATGAAAACATTTTTTTCACAAAATTATTTCCTTTAAGATTCGTCTTTGCTATATCTTTCAATATCATGATAAGTTTTAACAGCTGATATAACCTATTCAAACAGTAGTATCTGATTGTTGCATTTGGCTTAATAGATTTCTTTTTTCCAATAATTTAGATGTGATTGAAAGCGTTATTGTGACCTCCTTTCAAGACAATCAATTTATTTTGGTTTGTGAGTTTGGCCTTTATATTGATCTTAATGAAAAACCATTACCGGTACTCAAGTTTTGAACAAATTACATTTTGAAGATGGGCAGTAACAAAATATTTGCATAATTGCCTCTTCACTCCTGTCATTTTAGCTCCACCATACTTATACAAATGACACATTTGTTTTCTTCTTATTTTATCAGGTTAATTACCCCAAATAAACGAGTAAAATCGTCGATTCACCTCTCTAATAATTTGTAAGTTTGGTTTAATATGGAAGTGATAGAAAACAGGTAGTTTAATTTGGGTATTAATAACGAGTTCACAATGGTAACTCCTCCTAAGGGGGTAATGATCTTTGCAACCAAGAGGGTTATTTGATTTTTAATTTTGCTTGATCTTTTCACAATAATTATGGTCAATTATCTTCGATAAATGTACCGAAAGGTTTATACCTAGGTACCTATAATAACCTTCAGATATCCAGTTCAATTTTTGTTCGCATACATTTCTGTTTTAAGAGACCTGTGCTTCCCGATCCATATAACTTGCATTTAGGCTATGCTGATTTGGAGATTGGACATATTTTCAAAGTCAGCAAGTATTTCAAGGGCACATTGTAAATCATGTCTGGGACCATTGAGTGTAAAGAGGATGTCATCTGCATATTGCAAAAGTTTAATTTTGTTCTTATTCATATGCAATCCAGCTAAAGAATTTGAGGGACGCATGAGGATACCAAGAAGAGATATATGGCTGAAAGGAAAAAAATGAAATAAATCACAAGAAGTCGCAATTAGGTAATGGTGAGCACGGCCAAGACTCGGACGCGAATCCATTAATAAATCAACATCTAGCGATGCCTCTGCTTCCAAATGAGCATATTTTCAACGCGAATTCACTGTACAGGTTATGACAAATTCTTCTTCATAAAACGAAGCCTCTTCTTATTTCATTCAGCCTATTGAGCATGAGTGAATCAGTCTTACTCCGTCATAGAGATAATACTACCTTTAACATTAATCGCACTTTCTTTCATATCGTAATCTTTATCCGCCTTCTCCGAAATCACCGAACGTTCTTTGCAAGGTGATTCGACATCAATGTGAAGAATTAAGAAGAGGGAAGCATTCATGACATATATTGATAGAATATGATTTGAAAGGAAATCTTAAAGGAACTGTGGTGTTTCCATGTGATATTCGTATAGTATTAACGGACGCGTTTATCTAGGCTTTTTGATTTTATCCTTGAATCATGACGATTCCACTAATAAAACGTCATAATACACTTCCAAGAAAATTGTATACAACTATAACGTCAATCACAGAGATATTTGCTATCATAATTATGTAGAATTGAACAGAAAGCCTATACCTTTCCTGTATTTTGTAAATTGCCTACGCTTACCCAACACAAGTCCCTAGGTTTTCGTGTATTACATACCGCCTTGTGAATCGCACTGATGATCGTGTGTACATATTATTTAGCTGCTTTGTAAAATTAAATACGAATTAAAAGAAAAATAGATGGAAGAAAAGATATATCTCTATATTTAAATTTGGATTTGGAGTCTAACACTCGCATATTCTCCTTGGACACTTAAAAGAAGTTACTTCTGAAATTAAAAATCGGAAATTGCTGATAAATGTCCCCCAATTGTTCACTTTGTATAACAAAATCCTGAGCAAAAAGCCGTTTGAATTGATTACAAAAATGTTCATGAGGGAATCTGATGATGATGACTTCACAGCATTTATATGGCGCCATATTTCTTATTTAAAACAAATGCGCAGGCTGCGCTAAATAAGGCAGTATTTTCAAATTTGCTGGAATAGGTTTTCCTCTTGTTTTTTTCCTCTCCTGTTCTTTTCCTCGTGAATCAAGCAACCTCTTTGACCTCCCCTGAGAGTGACACGGTCGAGATGTGTGTCACGCAATGGCACTTCAACTTCTATATGACGTATGAAAAGTGATGAAAAGATTTGGAGACGTTCCCAAGTAGGTCAGAGTGCTAATTGTCAATGATCTTGAAGAAGGTATAATGGGCGACGTGATCTATTCGCCACGTAATCATGTCAATGAAGGTTGTGATAAATATGAATGAAATTTTATTGAATTATATCATAATTAGTATGTTACGTATTGAATTTAAACATCTCTTCGTGGTCATATAAGATGAAGTAGTCAATGCTAGCTCATTTTCTATATTATGCCTGTACACTACTGATTGGCATGATAATCTTGTATCTTATACAGACAACTCGGCTAAGGGAACCTGATCCAATTATGAAAATCAATAATTTCCTAAATTGTGAACCAGGATGGAAATTAAAACGTGGTATTGCTCTAATCATGTTAATGGAAAGTGCGACAAACTTTACCGCTTCCGAGCGATTAAATCTCCTCCCTGATAATCCATACCGCATTATTACAATTAATTTAGAAGCTAAAAGTGCATAACGCTTCAGCTCAACCCACAGCTTGGTTGCTTGAACTTCAATTTCTGATCATGTTAGATGCCAAAGAGTGCTACGTTTTCGTGCATCAGTCGGGGCAGACATTTTTTGATGTCATTTTACAAAAGTGACGTTTTAAAACACTTGTATGTTCATTTCCTCAGTTCAATTTTACTTTCAAAATTCCAAATTCCAATTCCAAATATAGTGATGATAAGGGCATGATGATGATAACAATGAGGATGGTGGTTGTGGTGGTAGTAGTGAGGCTGCGGGTGTTTTAAGTCTTAATTTTATTTGTTTCACATTTCACAAAACAGAATTTCACATAAATCACAAAATTAGAACATGGTATGAAATATACTCAAAGTATGACATTATATAGTCAAGTCTTTTAAGGACGTCGAAATTAATCGTATTAAATGCTAGTTTTTACAGGTTTAAATGTGAGGAACCCATTAAAAAGCTTAGCTTCTAGATTATAGGTTCCCCTAAATAATAACCAATATTTGATTGAAGTGGTTGCAAACTTGCAATGTAGGTGGTGATATTGGGGTGCTAAGTGATTTATTGTTTCCAAGGAGACTAACTAAGTTAATTAGAGGCGATTAAAGTCTAGTCTGCCAACAGTGTCTGTGATCGAGTATTTCATTAAAAATTGTGTGTTCCTCGTACATTGTTTTACGGGTCTGCTATTAAGGGATAATTGACATTTTATAAACGAACCTCCTCCTCCCCCCCCCCCCCCCCCCCTCGAAATGGGCACATTCCTTTTTTGTCTTTTTGTTTTAATACTAAATGTGAGAGGCCCAAAACAAATACGATCGGCAAACAATCCTAAAACATAGCAGGCAGATCTTCTCAACAGCACCCGAGAGAAAACTTCGCAATCCAATAATTATAATGCAAAACCTTTCAAAAACCCATTTCATAATTCGTTGAAAATGATCGACTAAACGGGGTATTGTAATTAGCTATGGTCAAGGGTATTATGAAAATTATTACCATGGTGCATTAAAATAATGGGATTGGATTGCATTCTCCCGGGGGATTTCAAGGTAAGCCCAATAATAGGTTATGGAAACCATGATAACTTAAAAAAGAAAAGTCAATTCGGTGAAATGTGAAAATAATTTTTGTTTACGCTTTTAAAAAAAAATTTGTTTTAAAGATTATTTTGGAAACACTGCTCTTCAAAAGCCTTCTTTTCGAAAAATGATTACAAAAATTGCCGAACATGTTGAATCAGACTCTCATGCCAAATGCAGGCCCACATATATGTGTAGTCCCATCCACCCATTTCTATGTGCATTGCATGTGACTTCAATCAAGATGTAGCAAATTTCTTCTCAGTTTGGTACGACTTATGTACTACATTATCAACCTTTCCCTTTAACGGGCAGATTCTTTGACGATGAAATTGCATGACCACAACTCAACTCAAAGAGTATTGACGGACGGCATTGTCGACGTTTCAAGGTAGATTTGGCTTTCCCTGCTCCCAGTGAAAGGTGGACTATATATTTGCCGACAAATGCTTAGGGAATTACACCCAAATTTGCCAACAGATATGCAGCACCCTAACCCCCCCCCCCTTACCGCCCATAATTACACAATTACTTTTATAATAACCACGACATTTTTAGTGAGGGTACTACACCCCCACCCCATCCCATCCCCTCTAGAGACGCCCAGTTTCATTTAACTGAACTGAACTCTATGACATCTCAATCAACATTTCATCTAAAGACAGAGTTCTTAATCATGATATTCGACATTACAGACAGAGTGAGAAGAACATGTCATTGATGTAAGCTCTATGGCAAACACGCGCCCATTGACAGAATCTGTGGTCTGAAGAAACGAACATAGATAATGGAGAAGAAAATTCATTTGCGACTGCGTATATTGGTATTGATCAACCTAGTACAGGTACCTCAGTCACACGGCCATACCGACTCCACTTGACTCCAACCAACCGCTTACTGACCATCAATGTACATCTTTGCTCGGTCCCGTGTTGGTCTCTTTGGTGTGACTGGAGTCTTGTCGTCTGGCGTGCCTTTCTCTCGGATGCTCTGATGATTTTATAGGCAAACAATCTCAGACGTGATGATACACTTTGATTGTGACATAGCGAAGAGGATAATTTCATATTACATTGTATGATCACGTGTTGTTCTACTGTTTCTCACACCATGCAGTTACAACGTAACTCACCAAAGCGCTTACAGTATTATTTTTTACCACGGTTATAAGATTCATTTACGATTCGGCACGAGTTATTACACATTCTCTACTCCCTGGGGAATCCAATCACATTGACGTTCGCATCAAACCTGGTACCTATTTATCACCCGGGTGGAGAGAAGCAATGCCGATAACAAACCATTAGTGCCGAGCTAGGATTCGAACCCTTAACCCTTGGATTGAAACTCAGGTCACTGAACCATCTTATCACGAGACCTCCACATAATTGAACCTCCATATTATTGAGGGCAAAAATGAGATTTACCGGAAAAATTGAACAAAACAAAATAATTCAAGTGCACGATTGTTGACAGGATCCAAAGTATATTTCTTATTCTATGACGTTGTCGACGCCCTTTATGAAATAGTATCTGAGTATTCCATTAATGACGAAGTGAGTCGTAATATCTCATTATTTATATCTGAATCTGACAAGGTAAGCGACGTGTGAAATGCCAAATTTGTTCTGAATCAATAGTCAACGACAATACGATCAATGAATTATTAATACTCGACTTATTTCTCTGTTCAAGGTGAAACGAGCCAGTCACACTGTTACTTGAGTGAATGATTGAACGAACGATTACATAAATAAAGAGATGTTTCTAGTTTGATCAGGAAACACGGTGTTAAATTTTATAATAAGACATAAATGAGAGCTTGGGATTTATCATGTAGATTCCATTTGGAAAAATTTGACAAACTATAATTATTTCTAAACGTAATTTAAACAAAAATTAATGTTGTCTTCCTCTCAATGCGTATCTATGGATAACCTTGTCCCGGGCCTCATTATAACGATCGCTGGCATATTATGTCATAAACCCACCCCCATATATAACTCCTTTACCATTTAATAAAGAAAAAATGTTGGTATTTAATGTCTTTAGTGTGAATGGCGGGAAAAGACCATTATGAAGAAAAAAATCAAATCTATACAGTATAGCTTTTACATTCTCCAGTTATATACCAATATATCTTGATAGTCAGAATGCAAATTGCGTACATAAGTAATTGTTTGTAGGTTTGACAGATTATGATGGCTTGCCCTACCTAGCAACAGGTAATTATACAATTTGCATTCTTACCATTGAAATAAATTTCTTCGTAATAGGTAGATGAAACAATTCAAATTGAGGCTCTTAAAGCCCCTCTAAAGTGTTGGTACCCAACGGATTTTCAAAACAAATGTGTTTGAAGTCGAATATTGATGAAAGATTACAAAATTTAGGTTTTTCTGCGTTCAACAGAAAACCCAAATTATATATTTTGTGATCAATATTTGTCTTCAAACACATTATTGTTTTGTATTATTATTTTTTGTATATATATATTTTTTTTGTTGGGGGGGGGGGTTCTTTGAAGGAGTGTGTCTCAAATGACATTCTCTTTTACATTATGATGCAATTCAAATGAAATTTTGCCATCAAATTTTTGGAGAATTTGGGGCTCCCAACACTTTACAGGGGAGTTAAAAAAAGACGTATGCATTCAATTTGATTACTTTACGAAATTACAACAACAACAAAATGAATTTGTGTTTTCATGACAGAGGTGTGACGACCATTGACATTTCGCTGGACCAACTTGATATATACCAGTGTCCTTCAAATGATACAGAGAACAGCGAGGACGGCGAAATATTCGATCCCTTTGTCGACACGCATAGATGCAAGAATACGACACAGGTAAGATGAGGTGAAAGTTATAAAGGTATCATTAGGATTCATTGTTTATAGTCACAATCTTATTGAATTTATTTTCATTGATTTTATTTCTTCAAAGAGATGTCGTAATTTACTTGAAAAAGCTGTAAATAGATATTTGTACATTCTGGTTCTAAAATGGACTACAAACTCATCGATCGCATTCATGTGACACATTTCTGAAAAAATATCGCTCTATTGTAGTTCACTATCTTCTGTATAATTATATGGAAAACCTTGTACCACGGCGCGATGGTCAATGCTAGAAATTATACAGGGGTGATGGCGTGACTTAGATGTATAAAGGCGTATGATGGGGATCGCTAGTACATGTAGCTTCTATAATATAGATTTTCTTTCATAGAAGTAGAACAACCGCAGAATGGGAGGAGCTGGATCCTTAGGCTCCCCCTCCCCTTGGAAGATATACCACGTACTGAGCATGCCCGTGGCCAGTAACTTGGGGTTGCACGAAGAACTTTCCTTCACCAAGTGTTTTGTAAATTTGGTAATAATAATGATGATGATGATAATAATGATGACGACGACGATGATTATGAAGATGATAATAGTAATAATGAGGATGATGATAATAACAATAATAATAATGAAATTGATAACAATAATAACAATAATATTTATAGTAATAATAATATTAAAGATCACAATACATGTACTATAGAGCGAATTACGCAATTGTTTTAATCCACAAAATGATATCATCATTACACCTGGTCACAAATATCAAGCCCGTACACAAATGTGCACCATCTTCATTTCTTAAGAATTATTCCTACCACGTTGCACGGTTTAAGCCCCACTGCACTAGTTTGGCCAGGTGTGATTAGACCTCACTGCATGGTCACTGACAGGTGGTTATCTCATCAAATCAGCTCTCTATATAGAAGGCGCACCCTTACAAAACACCTAATGGTAAATGAATGGCGTTTGAATGGTAGAATCAATGGTAAATGGTATTTCAATGGTGCGCCAATGGTGGATTCTGTATGGTGAATGGTGTTTCAATGGTGGTGTATGATGGTGAATGGTGCTTCAATGGTAAAGTCTGTATGGTGAATGGTGTTCCAATGGTGGAATTGTATGGTGAATGGTGTTTCAATGGTGGCGTCTGTATGGTGAATGGTGTTTCAATGGTAGAGTCTGTATGGTGAATAGTGTTTCAATGGTAGAGTCTGTATGGTGAATGGTGTTTCAATGGTGGAATTGTATGGTCAATGGTGTTTCAATGGTGGGATTGTAAGGTCAATGGTGTTTCAATGGTAGAGTCTGTATGGTGAATGGCGTTTCAATGGTGGAATTGTATGGTGAATGGTGTTTCAATGGTAGAGTCTGTATGGTGAATGGTGTTTCAATGGTGGCGTCTGTATGGTGAATGGTGTTTCAATGGTGGAATTGTATGGTCAATGGTGTGCCAATGGTGGACCATTGGCCTACCATTCACCATCCACCATTGGCCTACCATTCACAATCTACCATTGGCCTACCATTCAACATCCACCATTGGCCTACCATTCACCATTCACCATTGGTCTACCATTCACCATCCACCATTGGCCTACCATTCAACATCCACCATTAGCATACTATTCACCCTTCACCATTGACCTACCATTCAACATCTACCATTGGCCTACCATTCACCATCCACCATTGGCCTACCATTCAACATCCACCATTGGCCAACCATTCACCATCCACCATTGGTCTACCATGCCAATGGTGAATGGTAGATTAATGTTACAAAATTTGCATATTTCATATTCAAATTTCAATAGTGTAAATATTTCATATTCAAATTTAAATAGTGTAAATAGTACCATTCATCTACCATTGGTGATTTTGCAAATGAGCGTCCAAAAAATTATTATTAGGTTGAATGGTATTTCACTGGTAGATGAATGGTGCCCAATGGTACGTTGCGAGCGTAATCTCAATGGTATCCGAATGGTTTTTAAATGGTGATTGTGAATGGTATCCGTATGGTATTTTCAGTGGTAATTCCGAATGGTATACCATTGGTATACCATTGAACTTTTTTTGTGTAAGGGCAAGTAGCTATAAGTAGTGCAGTGGGGATTTAAATGTATGCATGTAGGGCAACGGCTAAAGCAGTCACAATCCTTGGCAATCCTTACACGTTTCCAATGATATGATAAACCTGTCAAAGCATCTACGACGTCCTCCATTGTCCAATACGATGACGTATGAGGACACGGTCAATGTCACAACCTCGAGACGACCCATCAAATTTATTATCAGTTAATGATGTGAGGTGGAGAATATGCCAGTTTGTTCGTATCTCCTCCCACTCTAATTAATCCAATATCATTGAATTTCGACTGCAACTGACGCCAAAATTAAGAGAAGTCGGAATGAGTTATTCAGCGATTAAGGGACTGATGCAGAAAGCAGCGTCGACTAGCCCTCCTACTGTTAGTGATTTTGAGGTAGGGTAGTAAAACGATAGAAAATGAAAAATAGCTGAATGCATACATACTGTACATATGTATGCACCTAAAAGAATAATATATAAATACATAGAAATATCAATGAATAAATAACTAAATATGAAATTAATGAACTAATATTGGAGATTTGCAATAGTAGTAGGAGTAGTAGTGGTAGTAGTAGTAGTAGTAGTAGTAGTAGTAGTAGTAGTAGTATTAGTAGAAATAGTCGTGGGAGTAGTAGAAGTAGTCGTGGTAGTAGTACAAGTAGTAGTTGTAGTTGTACTAATAGTGGTAGTAGTAGTTGTTTTTGTTTGTGTTGATGTTGTTGGTATTGTATTAATTTTGTTCCCTAATTTATTGTTGTTGTTTGAGCTCAATACTGTTATAATATCACCTTTTCCCCTTCTGTGTATTACTTATACGTCCCCGTTTCCATGGTATCATATTACACTGTTCTAAAAAATCTTGAGTATAATATCACGTGACTTTAACAAGCCATTACTTGTTACGACACGTATATAGTATAGTGAACACTGGAAAGTGCAAATGAGACAATGACGACTGACAGATAAGACATAAATGTATAATAATAATTTAAAGTATATATAAGACAACAGGAAATAAAGCAAGGAAAGAGAGAAATGGAAGAATAGAAAATGTTGAAAATGTTACTGCATATGTGAAGAGTAAAGACAAAGAGAGGAGAGGTGCAGTTGGTCATTTGATTATCCAAGTCAAAGTACAAATTAGTGAAATCATTTTTGTCTATCTCTCTTTCGCTTTTGAAATGATGTGAGGGTTTGTGAAAGAGGTGGGCATAATGTACTTCTCTATATTTTCCTCCGTTACTGAAGAAAAAGCGTGGTTTTCAGGTTCATATAATTTTCCTAGAATGATCTGAACTCCCCTATAAGCTTAATGGTCAACTTCACAGGGAGCTGACATCTCTTGTTCAAAGTAAAATTAACGTTTTGTATCTATTTCTGCGAGCGAGGAAAACAAATATGATTTTGTTGTCAAATGATAGTAAATTAGACACAAGCTTAACAATATGAGGAAAGTCGGGCGATGACTGCCCGAACATTTCAAAATTCAGATTTTTGTTTAGGTTAGCACGTGTTCATGGACGCTAAGGTAAGCTTTTGCCAGGGGGACAGCTAAAACCTCTTGCCCGAATATCAAATTTCCAGTGTCTAAATTTAATTACGCTTTATTAGCATGGTAAAAATGTTTTTTCGTAATTAACTAAATTACATTTAAAAAATCAAATTAAATATATGGGCATCTCGCTGACGGTATTTGTATATTACTACTAAACCTTTACAATATATACGCCATTTCAAAGCTCATGTCGTAGAACCAATGCATCTTAGGACAGATATAATCGATGAAGTTTTGACATTTTAATGGGATAGCTTAACCTTGACTCTGTTGTAAGATGATGTAGGTATACATGTAATTATAACGAGGATTTATCATAAAAGGCCGCATTTCAAATGTGGTTTCGACATCGACTGATATAAGCATGAACTCCTGGTTTCGAAGTTAGCTCTTTGAAACGAAATGGATTCTATAGATCAGCAATTGAAATGATGTTTGTGGCCTGTCTATTTCCATGATTAGAATTATACGTCATGCGCACAGAATGAAGCTATATCAGAAAATTTGTAGTGGAGGAGTTATTGAGAAACAGAGGGGAGACAAACAGACAGAAAGAAACATGACATGAGTGAGAGAAAGTACTGAGAGGGGGGCAGATAGAGGGAGAGAGAGAGAGGGAGAGATGTGGAGAGAGAGAGAGGGGAGAAAGAGAGGAGGAGGGAGGGAGAGAAAGAGAAAGTGAGAGGGGGCGAAAGATAGAGAGAGAGATGGGGGAGAGAGAGAGTGTGTGAGAGAGAGAGAGAGGGAGAAAGATAGAGAGTGTGAGAGAGATGGGGAGAGAGAGAAAGAGAGGAGAAGGTTAGACTAAATTGTATTCAAAGGATTTGATGATTTGTAACTGCTGATTAGACTTCATTATCTAGACATGCTTTTTCCCCTGAAGGCTAGCTACATTGTAAATGGGAATTTATTATTAAAATAACACTTAGAAATATTATGGCAGTTTGATGAGTACCCGATGAATAAAGTCGGGTCCAAGGTTCCGCTTATCAGATGAAATTCCGGATGAATGCTTTCCTATTATTTTACTGCAATAAACTGTAATAGCGATATACGTCAGCTGTCTTAATGACAATAGGGACTTTTAGAATGAGTGGACGAGAACACGACGTACGCCGACTGATCATGCGTGTCAACGTACTCAACTGCCCATGTTGACTACAATTAGAAATCTTTTAGATTGCACTCGACGATATACATGTATGCAGGAAGTAACACTATGAATTACATGACAGACAAAGAAAGAGGACAAAATATACAGTTCCTCATTCTACCCTCAACAATAGGCCATTTTCTTAATGTAACCAAATTTAATGCATAAGTCTTTGTGAAGTGCCTCAATACAAATTATTTCAATCACCTGATAGGAATAGTAGTATTTCAATAGTCAGAATGCAACTGCATATAGGTCTATTAAGTGTTGCTAGGTAGGTCAAGCCATAATGTTTGTCCAACGTGGCAACAACTAATGTATGCAGTTAGGATTCTGTCTATTGAAATACTATTATTCTTAACAGGTGAATGAAATAGTTTGTATTGAGGCACTTCACAAAGACCTATGCATTAAATTTGGTTACATTACGAAAATGGCGTATTGCTGTCCCGGCCCCCACACTCAGTGTTATTTAGGGTACGCATATGCGTGTTCCAACCGACCCCCCCTTTTCAGCAAAAGTCCGGTGTGTAAAGTCAATACGGGTCGACCTTTTTCTTTTGTTACGAAAAGGACATTTTGGCAACACGCATGCGGTCATTTCAATACCTGAGTGGGGGGGGGGGGGGCCGGGATTGCTGTGGTAGAACATCCCTTCACTGCTCTTATGTAAAAATGTGTAGAACAGGTGAATATGCATGTGACACTTGTTCTACACATTTTTACATAATAGCAGGGAAGGGATGTTCCTTTGTCTACCTGAGGAACTGTATATTTTATGCGCACGCGGCATATACTAGTATCGTACTAGATTTAGGAAAATCAAGGTTGACGCATTCTCGATCGCCGACTGAGACGACGTGACGCATGCGCAGTGCCTTAAAATGACGTCACACGTTGCAGTCAAAGCTGAAAACGTGCAAATCTAAAAGTCACTAATGCCAATGCTGCTGCTACTGCTATTGCTGCTACTGCTGCTGCTACTAATACTACTACTACATAATGATAATGATGATAATGATAATTTAAAACAAAACGATAATGCAAATAATAATGATGATACATGTAGTAGTAGTAGTAGTAGTAGTAGTAGTAGTAGTAATAGGAGTAGAAGTAGTAGTAGCATTTGTAGTATCAGTAGCAGTAGTAGTAGTAGTAATGTTAATGATAATAATAATTATGATGATATTAATAATGATGATAATAATTATGATGATAATAATAATGATGATAATAATTATAAGAAGAAGAAGAGGAAGAAAAAGAAGAAAAATTATAAAAGCAGCTATAATAATGCCGCTCCTGCTACTAATATACTACTATTTCTTTTTTTGTATAGTAATCCACAAAATTAAAAACTCTGCATTTTTAGTGGATTTGTCTTTTACTTTGAAATTCGACCTATTTATAATACGCATACAAGTCATGTATATATTTTTTTATCCTGAAATGTGTTGATTACTTATCGACATCTAAGATTGTATATTTACACAGAAAATTTATGTTCTATGTTTTATTGCAAATGTCATTTCATATTCATTTCATATTCATTTTTGAATGCTTTGATTGAGTCATTTACAAAAAAATTATTTGATTTGAATTGAATTAAATTGAATAACTATAGCTGCGGATTGATTTTGTTTCCTTTGAGGCCATCAGCTTTTTTATGTTGCCATCATCACCCCGTATAATTTGTTATTCTGTTTATGCGATCCCCCAGGAGCACATTTCTGTCATGACATACAAACGTACTATTTTTATTGTTAAAGTTTTGTTTTATATTCAGGGCCTCATGTCAGTCCAAATTTGTTCGATTGTGCTATGTACATGGAGAATTACCAATAAATTAATTAATAAATAAGCAAATTTAAATAAATAAACACACAGATATACATGTATATACAAATAACTGAATAAATCAATCTATACATACATAAATTAGTATATAAATGAAATCATCACTGTATTCTTGAACAAAATGTGAAAGAACTATAAATTTGTGCATCAACGCTCTTCAACTTTTCGACCTGTATTTTACGATGTCAGCGTATGATGTATTATCGTTATTTATCAGATTATATAGGTCTATAAGGAGATTAATTGCTTCTCGAGTAATTAGTTGACACTGGCAATGCATGCACCAAATGTGTATTTATTATTGAAATTATTATATAGTGATAATTAATTTGAGGGCGAGCAATCAAGATATCGATCGTAATTTTGTAATCAACAGGTACACTATCTCTCTCTCTCTCTCTCTCTCTTTCTCTCTCTCTCTCTCTCTTTCCTCCCCTCTCTCTCTCTCTCTCTCTCTCTCTCACTCTCTCTCTCTCTCTCTCTCTCTCTCTCTCTCACCCTCTCTCTCTCTCTCTGTTCGGCACGCACGTATCGCGTACACGGACATGCTTTGATGACTGAGCATAGAGGTTGGAATATTGATAAAGAAAAAAAAAGTGGGAAAAGAAAGAAAGGGAAAGAGAGAAGGGGAGAAAAGAAAATAGACGTCTGTACCGCCTTCCATGCCTTCCCCCTAATTATTACCCTTGAAATTTGCATTCAGTTTCCTAGTAAGGACTTTACTCCACATCCCCCCCCCCCCCCCCGCCCTATCATTCAAGTGGTCCTTCACAGCGTTGACATCTAAAAATAGAGATCCCCATGATCATAGCAGATTGTTGTGTTCATCCGTGAAATTAATCTTATTCTCTAATCCCTGTTTTCACGCACAGTGTCTTCCTGTCTCCGGACAGCGTTTCCATCTCGGAACACAAGATAAAAGATCTCAGTGTTCACACGTAAAATTAATTTCATTCTCCTTTTGACATTTTCACGTGCAGTGCCTACATGTCAACAGTGTTCCACCTCAGGGCCTTGAATCATAAAGTTTAGCAATATTGATCATACGATTGGTTGATTTGATTGTACATCGTGGTCAATTGCAAAATAACGACCCAATATTTGTTTATTGTTATCTTGGGTTACGGAGCACCACAGGATACAAGATTGAATTTCTTCGTGTTCACACGTGAGTTTTATTTCATTCTCTTTTCCATCTTTCCACACGCAGTGCCTTCATATATCCGGGCAGGGTTTCCAGCGCGGGGCATACCTGTGCGAGTGTAAACCCGGCTATTATTTCCCTCCTGACGCGGTTTCTCATACAGACGACATCCAGTCTCCCGCTTTTTTAGGCAGAACAATTGAGGAGGAGTACAATAAGAAGGCCTATGGATTGGAGAATGAATACGACAGGTAAAATGAGTACTTGATGCTGCATTCATCTACTTAAAATCACAAAATCCTTGTTCAGTTTTCCGTCATTAATTTTATTTTGATTCATCTCAATGGAGGAATTGGTCTCTGTTTTGAGCTGAGGTTTCTGCATAAAAAAAGATTATTCCCTAATTTGTATAAGGTTAAAGTTTCAAAACATTTTTGATCGCCATCTACTTATGTATATACATGTGTTTTCTGCTTTTCTGCCAAATAAAATAATAATAATAATAATATCGACCAAAATTCTAGGTATATGCTATGCAATATATACAGTAAGTCTTTTTTAATACAAAACCACACACAAAATCCTGACCCCGAACTACATTATGCCTTTATAAACACCATGGGTCAACCTAGGGACTGACGCGTTGTGTATCTGTTGAAAGTGACGTTAAGTCAGGAATCTGTTTATCAATGTATAATTCCCGAATGGTGAGACCAACTAAGAAATATAGGGGGAAAATAAATCATACATTAAAGACATAACTCATTTCCATCGGCATACCCGGTGTTATTAGAACGAGTCGAGCGTGAAATAAACATGGATATAATGGGAGGTGATGTAGGTGATGATGTGAGATGACTGGTGTACAGTTGGGACGAAGATCAAATCCTTGGCATACAAGGGAGATTAAACTAAACACTTAATAACTCCTCCGGGTAGATTAACCGCTTCCTTCTTTAGAACCGTATGTAGCAAATATATTTATTTTTTTCACGATCGTTTGAGTTTTCGTAGGTTTTAAGCTCACTCGTTCTTATTTTATTATGCAGCATTTTTAATTTGTATGAATGTACTTCGAGATCAAGTACGATTCTTTATATCAACACGATTTGTTCTTTTTATTGTGATTGGTAATTTTGTTTTTAATTTAACTTCAATACTGTAAATGTCATACACGCCTTGACCGAAATTCAATGAAACTATAGCGTGTAAAAGAAAACGTGTAACATATTTGAATGGCAGACTGATTTCGGTGATATAAAAAAGGTTATTCGCTAGCGGCGCGGATTTGCCCGTATAATTGTATTTTAATTATTTATATCGCTTATGAAGTCGACCTTTGAGCAGAGTATCAAATATGTACGATTTTATTTGGAATTTCCTTTGCTCCTCTGCGTGTGGATCGTCAGTTGTTGATTGATTTCCTCGCCAGTCCCGTGCCCAATTCTCTTTCACCTTCTGTTTGATATCATGATATTCCTGCTGAGAGACAAAAAGGCGTTAACAAAGAGTACTTTACATACAGTTATTGCCCTTCTTGCTCTAGTCCTCAACATATACGGGTTTACCCACACACAGATACATGTATATATATATATAGAACAAATATATACATTTTTAAATTCTAATTTTATATTCACTATCTGAAGAAATAAAATTGAAACCGGTCATAGTGAAAAAGAAAACTTTCAAGGATTTTTATTTCAAAAAATTTGAATGATTATTATTTATACATATGAATATCATTCAGAGCCGTCAGAGCTCTAAAAATCAAAATTTGCTAACAGAAATTCTGAATGCCATACCTTCTCGTATAATTATAACAAAAGTTCGCATCGCAGGGAATAAAATGGAACCGAAACCGGATGTCATGGGAAGAAAATGAAATAAGAATGTTCAGTGTACTTCACATTACAGCATACGCGCTCTGTTCTGGGCACCAACATAATTTGTTATAACGATACTTCTCGTCAAGTGTAATCTGATATAAATCATTTCATATTCAGTTTGATGAAAATTGTCTTCTTTTTTTTGTTCAGTTTTGTTTCTATTTATCATGATTCTAGTAAGTTCGTTTTTTCATGATAATCAAATCACAATGATGTAAGAATTGTATTTCAATAAAAATATTGATATTGAATTTGAGAGGCGGCCTTCCCGGAATGGTTTTTGAATGATGCCCTTGTTTTATTGACCCAGATAATATATTGTGATTATGTCACGTAGATTAATGTGAACATGACAAAAGTTTCTTTTTTTTTAAAGGAACATACGTACAATTCCTGAATCGGGTACCTCCCAATTTAAATTCATTTGATTCGATTTTACCTTCTTTGATTCGATTGAAAACATTCACCATAACAACCACTGACGTACGCAGTTCATATTACTTGCGAAGGAGGAGGGATGGATGGGTGTTGAATTCCGAACCTAGCCCCATTTCTTTTCTATTCTTTGGAAATTAAGGACAAAAATAGAAAGTGTATCGTATAGAAAGTGTATCGTTTTTGTGGTTAACCACATCTTCCCGATTAAGTAAATGTTACTTGTAATGTTCTATTCTTAATTTTATTATTTCCTTTTTCTTTAGCTTTGTGCTTCATCCTTTTCCATGTTGACCCTATTCTACGACTGAAAGAGTTCGTACGGACTCTCGTGTTATTCTAGCTAGCTTTGCTACAGCCTTCATAAAAAAAGTATATCAAGTGTTGTAGTTATTGATGTTGTTCTTTTTTTTCTTTTCTTTTTTTATCGATCATTGCAATTTTCCAAAATTATCCATCAACGTAGTGCCTTTGATTGCCTGCCTTGTCAGCCAGGATGTGACGAGTGTGATGATGACAGTCCATGCGTGGTCGAACCCATTGCCATCATGCGGTGGTGCTTCGTCGCCGTCAACATACTCTGTCTCGTTCTCCTCGTCGTGTTGGGGATATACACGTATCGCCATCGAGAGATTCGGGTAAGATGAACGAGAGACGAAAAAGATTTTTCCATATGATTTTGTTTTTAAAGTGATTGCGATAAATGGACCATAAAAAAACGGAGATAGCAAGGCTTTCGAAACATCAAACCAATGCATTCATA